>JAFVLL020002786.1:0-38469 GCA_021397915.2 Tor tambroides | reverse complement strand
CCAACCGGTGAGGGACACGTCCGTCGCTAGCGTTACACTGTGACAAGGAGCTCCCAGCACTGGGCCCTGAGACAAGAACCAAGGTTTCCTCCACATGTCTAAGGCACGTATGCATCGCCTCATGACCTTGAAAGTGCGGAGTGGGTTTCCCCTCAGGGAGAACCCCTTGGTCTTGAGCCACCACTGTAAGGGTCTCATGTACAGCAGGCCAAAAGGTATCAAGTTGGATCCAGCTGCCATCAGACCCAGCAGTCTCTGAAACTGCTTGACAGTGAGTGACTGGCCTTCTCTCACTCTCTTGACTGCTGTGAGGATCGACTCGATACGAGCAGGGGACGGCCGTGCCTGCATCGCGGTCGAATCCCACGCCACACCTAGATAAGTGGTTCTCTGTAATGGAGAAAGCACACTTTTCTTGGCGTTTAGTCTTAACCCCAGTTCTTTCGTGTGGGCGAGAACGACATCTCGATGTCGAGCCGCCGTCTGCTCTGATCGAGCTAGAATCAACCAATCGTCGATGTAATTCAGTATACGGATGCCCTGAAGCCACAGCGGGAAGAACCCGATATTGGTATGCTTCGCCCCCGAAAGCAAACCTCAGGAACTTCCTGTGGGTGGGAAGGATGGAGACATGGAAGTATGCGTCTTTTAGATCTATCGTGACAAACCAGTCCTTGGACCTGATCTGAGACACGACCTGTTTGAGTGTGAGCATCTTGAACTTCAGTCGCATGACTGAGCGGTTCAACTGACGCAGATCTAAAATAGGACGCAGCCCTCCATCCTTCTTTGGAACTATGAAGTACCGGCTGTAGAACCCGGACTCTCTCGTGAGGAGGGACCACCTCGATGGCCTCCTTCCTCAACAGAGTGTTCACTTCTTGTTCCATTACCAGAGCCTGCTCGGGGCTGACCAGAGTAGGAGTGACCCCGCTGAATCGTGGCGGCGGAACGCCGAATTGAATACGATAGCCTTTTTCTACCATGTGCAGGACCCAACGAGACACTTTTGGCAGTAGTTTCTACGCTGCTAAATAGTCTACTAAGGGAATCAGTCTCTCGAGACTGACCTCTGGTGTAATTGGAGCAGCTAGATGATGCTCTAGAGACCTCCGAAGAGGTGGCGAGCTTCCCAGCTCCGCTACATCTCTGGGTGGAAAGAACTGAGAATGATGCTCGCTGGGGACGGCTGCGCCCTGGAACACTGGCAGGGTTAGCAGACCGATCCCCTGAGGGCACTGAGGCGAGACGGGCACCGTGTGATGCAGTGTACACCTTTCCACCCCAGTAGGGGCCGGCCTCAGAAGTCCAGGGCCACACGCGTCAGAACTTCTTCTCCGAGGATTTTCTAGCCTGAATGACAGCCTGTGAGGCAGACCCCATCTTTGTCTCTCATGTCAGAGAGGGTCAGCCATAAATGCCACTCCGCTGCCACCATAGCTGCCATGGAGCGCCCAATGGCACGGGCGGTCTCCTTAGTGGCGCGGAGAGAGACAAATCAGCGGTCTGCCGAAGCTCAGAGATGTCATCTGACATTATCTCCTCGCCCTCATCCAACTCTTTCAGCAGGTCGGCTTGGTACGCCTGTAACACAGCCATTGTGTGCAGACACGCACCAGCCTGACCTGCTGCCGCATACCCTTTGCCCACCAACGCAGATATAGTATGCAGCGGTTTGGTGGGCAATGCCGGAGCCTTCAGAGATGATGCTACTCCGGGGGACAGATAGCTCACGAGCGTCTGTTCGACCCGAGGCATCGCTCTGTTACCGCGCTCATTCAGCCCCGCCACATTACCGTAGTAATCAGATGCAGGGATGAAGAGGCAGGCCGAGAATGGCTTAGCCCACTCCAACTCAGTGTGGAGATCGGGTAAAAACGGGAGGCTCCGGCGTGGAGGTGGTGGTCTTGCTTGCAGAAAGCGTTCGTCCAACTTGCTTTCTGCAGCTCAGTCTGTTTCTCGGCGGGCCAATCGATGTTTAACTTGGCGACCGCACGAGTAACCACCTCCAAAAGCTCCTCATATTGGGGCGATTGAGGGGGTGAATGAGGAGAGGAAGAAGATAGGGACTCGCCCGTCTCCATTCCCTCTGCCAGATCAGCCTTCGAACCCCACGAGTGCAGCTGCCACTCTGCCTCAGCAGAAGCAGGGCCAGCACCGTGAGGAACGCTCGTGAAGGCTCCCTCCTCAAAGAGAGCCTTCCGGGAGCGAAGCATGCGTAGTGGAAGCCGCTCACAGTGTGGGCAGTCGGCTCCCTCGAGAGCCGACTCCGCATGCTTCGCTCCCAAGCAGACCACGCACAAACTGTGTGTATCCCCGCCCGTGATGTAGCGAGGGCAGGGAGGAACACACAGCCTGAAACATGATCTGCTAACGCCCTTATACTTTGTCTTGTCTTTTACTTTAGACATAGTGTGCTTGTGGAACAGACAACACCAAATAAGACTGACAAAACACGTACTGAACTGACAGACACACAGAGCGCTTGCTGAATGACAGAAAGCTGACGCCGGTTCCACCACACGTGCTTTTAAGCTTCCTGGTTATTACGTCACCCCGCCCGTGACGTCTCGCCCTTCCATTGGACTGATTACACATGTGATTCAGAGCGTGGTCACGCTGAAGGCGTTCCCATAGTGTTTTCGGACGCAGCGTCTCGTTCCTGAAGGGGAATCACTGCTCCACAAGAACAACAGCCGACTTAATTGTGCACACATTGCAGGTTGTCAAACCTCCACACCAATGAATTTCAATGATTTTTCCACTTGTTCACTATTACTTGATAATCTTGATTTTCAAAAATCAATTTACTGAGATTACAATTTTTCAGAACTTGAAAAAAATGGTGACACTTTAGTTTGGGGACCAATTCTCACTATTAACTACAACTTTTGCCTCAGTAAACTCCTAGTTTACTGCTTATTTATTAATATAGTTGGTTATATATTATTAGTTAGCAAGGTAGTTTTTAATTTTAGATATGGAATTTAAGGATTAAGGGATCTAAAATATAGTCATGCAGAATAAGGCATTGATATGTGCTTTATAAGTACTAATAAACAACCAATGTGCTAGTAATATGCATGTTAATAAGCAACTGGGCAATAGTGAGAATTGGTCCTTAAAATAAAATATTACCGCAATTTCTTGCCAGTACCAATGCAATATTTCAAAAATCACTTCAGAAATGCTCATGATTTCTTCCAAGCCTGGAAAGCACTATTTTAAAGATTTCAGCTTTTTCATGAGCGTGGGAACCCTGAAAGCACAATAATGCGGCGCTGATCAGATTGTATGCATATCCTCTCTGAATGGCTGAAAATGAATGCTTGGGATGCTTTGAACTTCTATAAGATGATAAAACAGGTTCACACCGAGGACAGTTCTTCATAATTCATCCATTTTTAAGAGAACTCAGCAGAAACGTCATACACGGCCATGAGCAAATGCCATACACAGTGCAGAGCATGGTGTTGATTACTCACCTATAAATTTTATACCGGGTCGTGAATCCTTGGCGAAATCTTTCCATGAAGGAGAGGTACCCCTTCGAGTGGTGGAAAGGGCCACGGTCAGAGATGAGCCAGTCAAACTGCTTGGTAACATGCTGCTCGTTGGCCGAGGGCTCTTGGCGGGAAGACTGAACTGTTATATGGTTCCATATAAACAGGAAGTAAGTGACTTCAATGAGCCTCCAGTTCATGCTTCACTCTCGACCGCTCTCTGCTCATTCTCGCTCCATTCTGTGGAGACCTGCGGGATGAAAGAAACACAAGACAGCATCTTAACATCAGTCTTCAAACCCTGACACCACTGAATGTGCAAAGAAATCTAATCCTGTTGTCATAACCCCCGATAGTTTATTTTATTAGCAGTTGGTTTGCAGAGCGCCGCACTAACACGACTTGCTGCCCTTTTCACCAATGAGAATGAATTACAAACAGGAAGTACAGCCTTCACTTTATTCAGACTAATTGGTGGCATGATAAGTTCAGATGGGGTGAGTGTCAGCTTTATGATATGTTGTGAGATGGGGTCGGTTCGTGGAGGAGGACGGTGGCGCATCTCCACTGGCTAATTAAAGCAGACGCGCATTCGCAGATGAATTTATTGCATTATCCTCATTTATGCAATTAAGTGGTACATGCTGATATCCTGCGTGAAAGTGAGATGGACAAGAGTAAATACGCTCCTGTCTAGAGGCGTCTGTAAAAGAGATGCTAACATTAAAATTAAAAAACAGACCAAAACAAAAAAAAAAACCAAAACACATTGGAGAAACACACACACACACACACACACACATATATATATATATATTATGTGTTTCTCCAGTGTTGCATGTTGCATTTTCAAATGCACGTTATAAGCGACTCGAACTCACAGTGTTTCCACATTTTACATCTTCTTTAAGACAAAATATTTAATTAAATGCTGCTATTCATCCAGGGCTAACAAAAACTACAACTAAATAAATACATAAATAAATAGTGCCTTGAAATAAAATAAATGCTAGTTGAAAATAAATAAAATTTACCTTGATGCACTAAAATAAATAAAACACAAACTGAAATAATAATAATAATTAAAGATCTTAAAATTAATTAAAGAGCAGCATGTACTGTGAACTGTGAAAAATGATCACAGTGCTGAAACACAGTGCATCAGATGACATATTATAGAATTACAACACAATCTTCGTGATTTAAAAACTGTGCTGAATCATATTGAATTTCAGGCATTGCTAGGATTAATAAGAAATGTTACAGGCTAACTGATGAGTGACACTGTTTTATGAACTCACAAATGCTGATATTTACTCTTATTTGGTGCTCAATTAATTTTAGCCCCTATCATGGTAGTATGTGTTGTGTTGTATTGTATTATTGTGTATTATCGTGACAGTCATGAGAATGTGATCATGTCATCAGATGTGTTTTAGTAAGATCATTTTGGAGAAAGTAACGCAAAACTGTTTTGGTTCTAAAAACAGGTCTCAATGTCTTATGCAAAATCTTAAAGCAAAAGATATGTGAGCTTTCCACAGCCAGCCTGTGTATGTTATTAAAATGAGCTGCATTTCCATATCACAGCATATGTCAGCAGCACTCTTTACGACTGTCTATCCGACAGCGTGTTTTTATGTCATGATAAGAGCTGTTTTCATTTGTAATGATCTTCCAGATCTTCACTTCCAGCATTAGAAGCCCAAACTCTGAGCTATTAAAAGACAACATTTATTCTCCTCATGAAGTATTAGACAGCATGTGATGTAACTCAGCACCTGTGAGTGGCTAATACTTCATAACTTCACTATATTCACCAGCAGTAATACTCAACTTTCTTCCCCAATCAGTAGTGTGCATCATCATTTTTTTTTTTTTTTTGGTCACATTGTATTGTGCATTCATTTGTATAGCTAATGGAAAACCTTCTTGTTTGTTTGTTTGTTTTTACGTCTTTGTCTTCTTTCAGAAAAAAAAATAATAATTAAATGCTGCTATATATATATATATATACACTGTATATACATTCTTTGTCTTCTTTCAGAAATATATATATATATATATATATACACACACACACTAAAATAACTAAAAATGAAATAAACATTAATAAAAACAATAATTTTAAAATGACAAAATCACAAATGAAAATTATAAAACTAAAACCAATTCAAAATATTATTAAAAATGATAACAGTATCTTAACAATACTAAAATAACATTGTGTTTATCTCAACGTTTTCAGGTCATTTTTATATATATTAGGTTTTTTTTTTTTGTAATTGTAATTGTATTAGTTGCATGTAACACAAATTTATGTAAGTTCGAAGTGGTTACCCTTATTGAGATCGTATTTATTTGTTTGTTTATGTGAGATACTTCTTGAAAAAATATATATATATCATCTGATCATTTATTTTATAATATATTCAGATGTTGTTCTCCAATTTAGCTTCCTTTTTAACTCATGCTGTAACCATTTTAACAGATTAGTGTGACTGTAAATTATGTTTAGTAGCTTGTACTTTAGGAATTTAATTACAACATGCTTGTGATTTCACTGTTAATGGAAATATGACCTTACCCACCTTTAATAGCAAAAAAGGTTATGAATCATTAATGAGTTATAGCATGCACACATCATGTATGCATACTTCCATAATTAACATTCTGCAAGCAAAAGATTGCATTGATAATTATATCTGACGATGCAAAAACTGGCCTTGATCCATGTAAATTTATGGATATTACCTTACAAATATCCTGCTCATCTTAAAGGTGTCTTTACACACTATATACATAATTAAGAGGTGTATATGCTATGAACTCCAGGCAGCTGAATGCAGATTAATATTCTCTCTTCTATGCAATTATCTAATTGTCAATGAAATCATTTCTTCCCTCTTCCTGTACAGCTGTTTACAGTCTTTAATGAGTGAAGATCTCGCAGTCACACAGGTTTCTGCTGCCGGCGTCACCTGCAGTGACAAATATGCAGCTGAGCATCTAATGAGGGCTCCTTTAACTAATTAGTTCAGACTAATTTGAGGTTGCCTGTCAGAATGTAACAATGCATCATTTCACTGAAATTACAAACATGGAGAGAGACATGTTAACCCTTTGAAATCTTCACACGGGAGGGAAAAGTTCAGTAGCCTTTACCTGGACGGATTTTCCAAAGGTCACTGAGAGACAGATATAATAATTAATAGTAAATGTATTTACAAAGTCAAGGTGAATGGCCAAAGCTAATGTAATTCATAACACAAAGGGGGGAAAATTAGCTTGAGCTTTTTCATATCTTTACAGTGTTACAGAGGACTAAAATAATACGTATCTAGAGGGCGTTAATAAAATAAACTAATGAAATAAAATATAATATTTTAACTTATTTTATTTCAGGTACTCGCCAATTTCTCCTTTTAGCTTGATATACTAAAATAACTAAAACTGAAAAATAATAATAATGATAATAATAATAATTAATAATAATAATAATAAATTACAGAGAAATATAATAAAATAATAAAATAATAAAGAATGACAAAAACACACAACAAAATTACATAATCAAATCATACCCAAATAATTAAATTCCAGAAAATATTCTTAACTCTAATGCCCATTTTCACAAATGAAGGAAGGAAAGCTGTCATTCCCAAATATCCATTTCTTGCATATCTGAAAAGTACACCTCTTTGAGGAACACCAGAGTATTTCCTATTACACCGAATTAAAGCAACAATTCAGCCAAAGATGAGCTGTCTGTCATCATTTACTCATCCACATATTGTTCCAAACCCATATCACTTTTATTTCTTCTGTGGAAAACAAAAAGAGAAATTCTGATAAACATCTACTTTTGTGTTTCTTAGTATAAATTACACTTTTGAAACAATGTGATATAAGTGATGATAGAATGTTGATGTTTGGCTGATCTGCTCCTGTCACCTCTGAATGATAAGGCTCCTCTAGAGGAAGCTCAGCCGTAACAGCTGGACGTTATTTGATCAATGGCAGCTGAGGGCTCTTCTAATGACATTCAGATTCTCCATACAATCCCACAGCTCTCCAACACTCAGCTGGCTCTCTGACACACGGCCATCATGGGCTTCGGGTGTCTGCCAGAGCTGGAGTGGTTGAGGAACACGGTTGACTTGAACGGACTGGTTTATAGCGTAGTGGTTACACTCTCAGGAAAAAAGGGGGGGACCTTATATAAATGCACCTTATTTACCCATTATTTACCCATAAAATATGCATATTAGTTCCTTTTGAAAAAGTACTGCCCAAGTGGCAGCTCTTGTACCTTTTTTTCTGAGATTATAAAGCTCAACGCTGGTCATTAGATGTTTGCCATGGCTAAAAATGTTACCTGCTTAAAGGGATAGTTCACCCTAAAATAAAAATTCTGTCATCATTTACTCTCCCTAAAGGTGCTAGTCCCCATTGACTTCCATAGTATTTGAAGAGTTCCAATGCAAAAGCCTCTAAAAGCCATCTTGGTCAAAAATGAGATAATGATACTGAGTGAATGCTCTCCACGCATAGTATATGTTCATCAAGTACTTTCACTTCAAATGCGCTAAATCCCAGCCTCAACACACTCAGAAGTACCAGTCCTTACATAGAAACCTATACACAGTAGCCATAAAGAAATGCTAATTTTAAAGAAAAATGTCAGACGTACTTAGAGGCTTGTGCATCTGAACTCTTCATTTATTTACACATGGATGTCAATGGCTACTAGCAAATTATTGCTTACCAAACATCCTTACAAAAACAAAAAAACAAACAAAAAAAATTGATTAACAGAAGAAAGAAACTCATAGGTTTGGAACTAGTTGACGTGAGTAAATGATAACAGATTTTTTATTTGTAGGTGAACTATATCTTTAAATGCTTAAATGGATTGATTACAGCCACTTTAAGTGCATCCACACATGTGCTCTGTCCGCTTCTTAATGTGTCCTTTAATTGATTTGCATTGCCTAATTTATTTTGTAAGGCAATCAACTCATGAAAAAGAAGTGTGCTTAATTGTGTATAATGTCTACTTGTAGTCTGCAAATTATATATATATATATATATATATATATATATATATATATATTGTGGCGGGAGGAGCAAACGACAGACACAGTGGGTGTGGCGTCAGGCCTCGGAGAGGCTTTTATTTAACAGAAATTTCAAAATAAAGTGTCCAAGGGGGAAAAAGTGTCCAAATAAACGGGGAATCTGGTGTCCTCGTCGTGCTGCGGGGTTTGTGAAGGTAGGGCAGTGTTCGGGAAGGAAGGGTCCAGGGAAGGGGCGGAGTCCGGTGGCCGCACGCGCTCCCCTCCTGGTCCGGGGCGCGAGGGGCGGCGGCTTCTGCTCGCGGCTTCGTCCTCTGCTGGCCGCGGCACGTCTGGGGGGGACTCCACGGCCCGGCATCCTGGCCCGACGGCCGTGTCACGGGTGCAGCGTCATCCGGACTACGGGTCATCCGGAAACGGCTGCGCGTCTCTGGCGGCGGCGGGGAATCCCTCAGCACCCTTCCTGGACCCACGGGGACATCAACGTGCATGCTGCGGGGAAGAGACCCGGTCTCTGAGGCCGAGGCGCTCGGCATATAAACGGCAGGCGGTGATGAGGACCTATTCAACTCAGGTGCGCCTCATCACACGCCGCCAGACAGGGACTAGTTTTAGCGCCCCTCCTCTCACACGCCCACTCCCGTCGGGAGCCTGGTGAAGGGCGGCGAATAAGGGACGGGGTGGTGATGATATGAAAGGGGGGAGGCAGCCGACTCGTCACAATATAAATATATATATATATATATATATATATATATATATATAACATATATTTCATAACACACTGTCAAATTAAAAGTTTTGCTTTAAAGTACATTTTAAATCATTGTTTTCATAATCTTTTGTCATGCTTTAAAGAGTACACTTATTTTGATATGTAGACTAACATACTAAAACACACAAAGTATTTAATATTTATTATTTTATAATAATATTTATTATTATATATTTATTATGTATATGTTATTTAATATTACATTTAAAGGTAATACATTTTAAATCTACTAAAACTTCATATTTACAAAATATATTTAAACACTTGATATACAACTTTCAAAAGATAATTCAAAAGTATGTTTTATAAATTCTCATCAGCATATCCAATACAGTTTAATCATTAAATTTCATTAAAATTTAATGATATTTTAATTGTAATACGTTTTATTGAATTGTAAATAACATGCAATTAAGTGTCTGAAAACATTATATTCAGTTCACACTTAAGTGTATTCTTTTAAAGCATATTATTCATATAATTAGTTTTCTTTTTATAAATATGCTAAAGTGTACAGACATATGGGCCAGCATACAGTTTGTTGTTGTTGTTTAAAGTACAAGAATTGATGCAAATCGGCTTTTAACTGAAGAGAAGCACATGCATCAAGCGGAAAGCGATGCCGGCATCTGAAGGACTGACCATGACGAATGCTGTCTGATATTGATATTTCTTGCGGTGTTCAGAGAGCGGCCGAGGCACGGAGCCAAACCCACCGCAGGCTTACGGAAGAACACAAACATATAATAATTAATCTGTGCACATTTATACTGCACTGAGTGCAATACTGTGACTTATACTGACAGCACGAGCAGGGGAACTGTTTAGATGTCTAGCAAAATAATGCAATTTGCACCATGATTTATTTTTATTGCGCACAAAGAGCCACATTGTCTGTCGGGGCAACAGGGTCATAATTTATTCATCCTCTCACTTTAAGTAATGCACCTCTTCCTATCTAATCGGGAAAATTGCATGTGCATTACGGAAAACATCACAGAGGCAGTAAGGCAGCAGAATACTTACAATGCCATGGTTTATTGTGCTGTTTAAAATAAAAACAATCACCTTGCCAGACCTGGTTAAGGTCCACATAAAACTAAAACTAAAACTGACTCAATTTGCTTTCTAAATAAATGTCCTTGGTCTTGTTGTGCACGATTCATCAGTGCAGGTTATTCCAAAGAAAAAAGTTTCAAAATGTAATAACTTGTTCCGCTTCTTTACTAGGGTTGTCACAATACTTATTCTGAAAGTTCTGTTTATATGAACCATAAACGTTGCAACATTTACATGAGCATTACATGCCTAGCAAACAAAACTTCAGAATATGAGTAGTACATCAGAATTGCAGAAGGCCACTCGGATAATATAAGGCCACTCGGAGTATAATTGCCGATTTTGTCTTGATGACAGCTGACATTTATGGCAGAAGATCTTTTTTTAGATGAAACAAAAGTGCTTATGACTCAATGTGGAAAATTATAATAATTACAGTGTTTTCCATGCATCCATTTGTCCATGTCAGGTCAGCCATGACTTTCCAGTCATGTTTCCTGACTTTTCAGTGAAATCAAGCTAAATATGTAGAGTCATCTGATGAGTCATTAAAGCTTTGTCTAAAAAAAAAAAAAAGGGTTTTTTTTAAGCTTTTGAATCTTAATGGTTTTACTCAGACCAATAAAAACTCAGTCAGACCATGTTAGACTAGTTAGTTCAGACCCATGATAACATGTTTTAACATGTTCTTAACGTGTTTCAACATTTATAACATTATTTTGCATGTTGCTACCATGATTCTAATGTGTATCAACATGTTTTAGCATGTGTTTCCATTATTTTTAGCATGTTGCTAGCAATGCTAGTATCTTATTAACATGTTTTACATGTTGCTAGCATAGCATATTGTTATGCATGTAAACACTGCATGTTTACATGTTTTAGCATTGTGCTGCCATGTTTTACCACATTCATGGCATGTTTTAAAAAAAAATCTAACTTGTTAGCATGTTTTAACATGTTTATAACATGTTAGAAAACTTCACTAATGTGATTTAGCAAGTTGCTAGCATGTTTAATCATATTGCTAGTATGTTAACATGTTGCTCACATTTTATAAGATTGAAAGGATCATGTTGATAGCATGTTTAATCATGTTGCTAACATGCTTTTAACATGTCACTCCCATGTTTTATCACATTGATAACATTATTTCTGCATATTGCTAGCATGTTTCTAGCTTTTTTGCATGTTCATGTTTTACAGTGCTAGCATGTGCTAACATGTTTTGGCCTGTTGTTAGCTTGTATTATCATGTTGTTAACGGATTCAGCATATACATGTTTCTAGCATGTTTTGTTTAAGCATGTTGATAGCACAATTTAGCATTTTGCTACCATGTATTGCATATTGCTAACATTCTTAACATGATTTAACATGTTTCTACCCAGATAGCAAGCAGACATTGGTTCAACATCTGTGGTTCTAAAGGTCAGTATCGGTCATAAAGCAAGTCAATCATCAATATGTTGGTATGACATATGTAAACATATACATCACAGCACTGTGCATGTGTGTATGGTATTAATAAATCCAACTAAATAAATCACCATATTCAAGGTTTTACATGCTTTATTTTTTTCCTGTTGATCAGATTAATTCAGGTCTGCACCACCTTTTCAATAGCTCTTTTGAACCAAACTTGTTTTGTTTCATTTTAAGTGTAGCTGCTAAATATCAAAATCACCCTGAAACATCTTCTGTGGCTGACGTCGCCTATAGGCTGTGTGGGTTAATCAGTCAGACAGCTATTTAGGCATTGCAAGCTCACATTGATTCTGATTCCATTCTGGTAAAGAAACGCCCACGTTGCTCCGTCCAGTCAGTTCCCCATGGATATCATCAAGTTACAGCATATACATGTTTTTTCTTGTTGAATATTCTGTTTCACATTATGGAATTAAAATGGGTTGTGAATGCAAAGCACCACCCAGGGTGTCTGTCCCTGTATTGCTGAGAATAAAATGTGTCTGCTAAATAACTTAAGTGGGTAAATGCACTGGATTTCCACATCACAAATTTATTACAATGAATTCTTTGCACTAGAAAATCAATGAACCCCAGTGAGCCTTCTGAAGTCTACAGAATAGGGTCTCACAGATGAATATTCCCCTGCTGATACACTGTATGACAAGATATTTCATATTAAACACTCATACTATTATCAGCTCTTGTGCTTTAGTCGTCTCCCTCTGAGAAAGACACATGCTGTTTACAAATCTCCCACCATTTTCTCTCGACTGCCTGAAGGACCTTGAGTTTTGTCAGTGCGGATTCATTTATTGACGGATGTTTGGAGACCAAACAAATCCGCTTATGACTCAATGCGGCAAATTATAATATTTGCAGTGTTTTCCATGCATCCAATTGTCCAAATCACTTGTACCATATCGGGTCAGCCAGGACATTTTTCCAGTCATGTTTTCTAATTTCCTTTCAATGTAATTAAGCTAAATACACTATATTGACAAATGTATTGGGTCGCCCCCTTCTAATGAACAGGTTTGACTACTTTAACATTAAGATTTGTACTCATAGAAATTACTAAAGCATATAATGATATTCTAGGAAATTGTGTGCTTCTAATATTATAGCAACAGTTTGGACAGGACCCTTTTCTATTCTAACATGACAATGCCTCTGTGTATAAGGCAAGGTTCAAAAAGAAAATTATTGATTCAGTCAGTGTGGAAGAACTTGACTGGTCTGCATAAAACCAAGTCCTAATAGATATACGGGCTGTAATATCTAGATGGTGAAACAACATTTTCAATAGTTTCAAATAGTTTTTACTATAGATTTTATTAATTTTAATTTTAAAGTCATAGTTAGGCTAAATAAAAATACTTACATATTGCTTTTTTGACTTTATTTACATATGTGCATGTTTGAGCACAGTGATAACATGATTTAGTGCGTTACCAGTATTTTTCACACATTGTTGGCTTTTTTTTTCGTTTACAATGCTAGCACATTTCTAGCATGTTTCTAGCATTTTTAGCATGTCAGTAACACTTTTTACATGTTGTAGTAGCCTGTTGCTAACTTGTATTAGCATGTTTGCTAAGACCTTTTAACATTGTTACATGTTTTAGCATGTTGATAACATGAACGAGTTACTGTTTAAAATTGGTCTCAGAAGAAGTGGATAAATAATAATAAGCTTAAATAGTAGTAATATAACATTTTAATAGGAATGAGAACATTACAAAAACTGGTCTTGTGCTGAAATGTTGTTGTTGGTTAAACGCTCTTGCAGTCTTTTGGCTAATCCTTGTCCCCCCCCCCCCCCCCCCTTTTGAGTCTATAAATGGTCTCATTCACTCTGAGAGCTTCCTGTCTTCAGTGCTTTATTCAGAAATCTCATTTCTAATGCAAGTCTTGTGTGGACTCAATCAATTGCTGTTTCCCTTCATAGGGGCTGAGCTCTGCTTTGTTCCTGACAGTTCACAGGGATGGAGGCTTGTCCCCTATTTGTATTCCAGGTCCCAGGAGCTGCTGGATTGAACCGAGAGAGATTCTGCTTTGTGAGGACGTATCGAACAGTTTCCGCCTACAAAATCCTCTGAGAGGAACTGGAGGGTTTGGGTTTGTTCTCAAGTCCCCGTCCACTCGATGTAGACCACATACTGCCTCTGTCAACGAGGTGCTGGATGTTTGCTGTCAGAGTGTTTTCAAAACCCCAGCGCCAAGACCTCTAAACCTGATGTACATAGCTAACATCCATCTGAACTTGAGTCGTCTGAATCAATGTTATCTATATATACACCAGTCCTTTTGAAAAAGCAGCTTTACAGTTTAATCCAGATGAATAAAATGATATTAAGTTATATTATTAGTACTGACTCTACTCATATAGTTCCAGTCCTAGATGCTAATTGGTCAATACTATGATAAAATACATGACATAATGACAGCTATGACGTGAAGTGCTTTTTCACCATACATGTTTCATTAGAAAATATTATAGCAGAGTTTTATACAATGGATGTCTTAATCATTAGTAGATTTCTATGTGTTCTGTCAAATGTTTCATTATTCTGCAGGTTCATAATATAAAAGTGAACCATGTTATGGTACTTGTCAAGATAAAAGGTTAATAAGATAAGTAAAAGAAACGATACATATAATAAATATATAATGAATATAATCTAGGAAAATTATGTTTTCCTGGTGATATAAAATGGGCTATGTTCAGAATATCTTCCTACCATACTAAAATGCTAAATACTAAAATTACACAAATGTGATTATTATTTGATTATTTAATTATTATTTCTGATTGCTGTATATACTATACACTGCACAGTGCAAGATATGGATTATATACACATTCATACTAAAAAACAACAACATTATCATCAGTTAAACCATTAGATACTATGAACAGTACAACATATATTTTTTTAGATTAGTTACATATTTTAGATTAGTAAGTTGCATTGTGAAGTTACATAAACTAACAATGAACTAAATCTAGATAAAAAAAAACAAACTTAGGTTTCAAAACATGAAAATATGAAGCAATATATTATTTTATAGCATTTGGCTATTGTTAATTTATGTGCGTGTATATCATGTGTATATTTTTAATTGCATGCATTATTTAGTTGCAATATGAGGTTACATGAAATAAGAATGGACTATTAAAAAAAACAAGTAAAATAAAACACAAAGAGATTTCAAAATGTGAAAATATAAAGCAATACATTATTTTACAACATATTGTTAATTTATGAACATATTATTGTTTATTGTTAGACATGTAGGCCCTACATCATATTTTGTGTATATTTCTTGTATAATTCATATACATTTAACATAAATATAGCAACTATATTGTACTGTATAATATAATATAATTAGACATTAGTTGAATTATGAAGTTACATGAACTAACAATGGACTATAGTATGTTTGTATGTATATGTAAGTAAGCACATGCAGATACCTTCAGGAAATATTCAGAATCCAGAATTCACCATAATGGAGACTGAAATCGTGATTCTCTGGCATATTTGAACAAACAGTAGACTAGAACAGGATTTTGTAGCACGGTAGCGCTGCCAGACGCTGGGCGATCTGCCACCAAAACTCAATCCCTCGAGGAGCCAGCGGCCGACCAGCAGGACTCTGACCGCGCGCTCCTGTTTTATATGATTTTATATTACATTTGTATTCATGTCACACGCTGCACTGCGGGGGAGAGTTAATCAGGGGAGGGTAAAGCGAGTGTAGTGCAATTTGTCGCGTTCAGATTATGAGGCGTCACAATTATGAAAGCGCTCCAGGCTGCGCACACTTCTGCGAACGGCCACCAAAACGTGTTGCCAATTACAGCCGTGGGCCACCGAGCGAGCGAACGGACGCGCGCGTGCTAAAAGCCCTCCCAGCACATTCACGCGGCTCTCGCAGAAGCCTGACCTTCAGGAGTCTGAGCTCAGCACTAAGGCAGGATAATTAAATGCCCACGCCTGCCTCAACCCAATCAGCAGAGCCCAGATCAATGCACGATTTTCAAAACAAACTAATTCACTAATGGTCTGACTTATTGTTCCAATTTACCTGGCCAGTGAATTATGGGCCCGCGATCAGCGAGGGGAGGAGACCAGGACGATCGATGGAGAGACAGAAGCGCCTGCGAGCGGAACCGCTGCCGTGGACGGGTCATTTGGCCCGGGTGCTTCTGCGCGGGATGGCCGCTGTCGTAAAGCCAAGTAATTAACGCGCTCAGACCGACAGCTTGGCCGGTCAAGGTGTTGGGGAGTTTGTTCCAGATAAATTAGCCATGCTAGGCTTGTAGCGAATTCAATTAAACCAAAGATAATTCAACCGTAATCACCCTTCAGATTCGCACAAGTTATTTGTTTTTATCTGAAGTGACGGGTTGTAATTCATCGATTATTATTCAAATATTATTATTAGTAGAAGTAGTAGCATTGTGGTGTCATCTATTTCAGATAAACCCACCTTTGTTAGACATTAGCTGAATTATGAAGTTACTTGAACTAACAATGGACTAAAATTTATGGTAACTCTTTAATTTAGGGACCAGTTCTCACTATTGACTAGTTGCTTATTTCTAGAATGCATATTACTAGCATTTTAGCTGTTTATTAGTATTCATAAAGCACATATTAAAGCATTATTCTGCATGACCATATTTTCTATCCCTTAATACTACCTCATGCCTAAAATAATAAAAATAAGGTCACACTTTATTTTAAGCTCTAATTCTCGCCATTAACAAACCATTTACTACAATTTTGACTTAATAAACTCCTAATCTACTGCTTATTAATAGTTAGTAAGGTAGTTGTTAAGTTTAGGCACTGGGTAAGATTAGAGATGTAGAATATGGTCATGCAGAGTATGTGCTTTATAAGTATTAATAATCTGCCAATATGTTAATAATAGGCATGCTAATAAGCAACTAGTTAATAGTGAGAATTGGTCCCTATACTAAAGTGTTACCAAAAACAATAATAATGTTTCTTTTCAGGTCAGGAAGAGGTTAATAACAGTTCAAGTCATGTTGGAAAGATGGTATTTAGAAGTTAAACACACATTAACTTCCACAAAGTTGACATTATTAGTGAATTTCAGTAATCCTGTCTTACCAGAATGGGGGCATGTCTGCAAGAAAACATATATGACATGCAGTGAAATGCTTTTTCATCCGAAGTTAACATAAGAATAACAAATAAATAAATAGGAAAACAACAGAAAAAAAAGTACAGAATTCAGAATGGAAATTATAAAGTAACAAATGACAAATCTGTCTTTATAAAACAATGTAAAGATATTATGTATAGGCCTATACATGGGATGTAATGGATGCAGTGTCTACATCGATGGTAAATTTGTTAAAATTATTTTTTCCATTTACCATAAAACTATCTAAGTTGCATGTAAAACATAGTACTGTACAACTGAATATATATTTAATTCAGTAAACTTTCCAGCATGTCTTGAACGCACCATAAGCTGCAATGGAGTGGAGCAGAATGTGGCGTCAGTCAAAGGACTGGTTATGTGAAAGCATTCTGGCTAAATGTGACAGTAAATGATGCTGTTTTTTATGGATGGCTGAACCTGTGTTTGTGCAATTGCTTTGTTTTCCTTTCCATTTTCATCAAGCAAATGGAAGTTTCATGAAAACAAATGGCTGACGGAGGAAGGACAGGGATTTTCTCCATTCCTTGCCGATGGTGAACACCATGTGTCTCTTTTGTCAGCGTGTTTAAACAGATATGCTAATAGCTCGACTCCCGCGGTCATTTGTAAGCTCATACTGGAACGAGGCACTTAACATTCCACCCACTCGCCCTGTGGAGGAGAATCACACGCTTCTCTAAACGCATCTCGCAGGCTGTTTACCGCACCGAAGAACACATGACCAACTTTACATGAGCTTCCTTCAGTTTGAACGAAAACCTCACAACTCTACAATTCAGAAGATTCAAACCCACGACTGTCACATCACAAACAGAAGTCATGTAGAGTTGGTGTCAGAGTCAGACTGTTCTAAATTGAACTAGACAGCTTTGTAACTACATTTAGTGACAGAGCAAAAAAGTCATGACAATATGCATGTATATGTATATATATATATATATATATATATATATATATATATATATATATAGTTTTAATGACCAATGTTTAACAAAATCCTCCCCAAAGAGATACTCAGTATCTGTTGTGCTATTTTCCATGTTGTTCAGTGTTGATTCAGAACAGCGGTGGGTTTTTCTGCAGTGCGTTTGTGAGACGTGATGTGTGCTGAAAGGCTGCAGCAGTGAACACACACTGACTTCTGCTGCATGTCATGCATGAGCTTCACCCGACAGACCCTGAACAACAGCACGAGATCGCTGAGGATAGAGATGATGCAGCTCTGATGAGGCTGTTCATGTCTGAATGTCAGAAGACGCCAGCAGATCCTCTGACTGGATCAGAGATGTGGAGATGCGGAGGTTAAAATCATCAGCATGAACATCTGTGACAGTTTGGACATGAGGTTTTGTTACATTAATCACATAAATATAGTGTTTGTGTGCATGAAGAGTGCATGTAAAAGCACGCCTTTTAAAACAGTGACCTGTTTGTTTGAGCGGACTTACATGTGAACTTCAGACTCAATCGATCAAGAGAGTTTGGACCAAGCTTCACTATTAACCCGTAACTGTTAGCATTACACCTCTTGTGAAAAGGGAAGTGTGCTAAACTGTGTTAAATATGCACAATGTTAAAAAAATAAATTAAAAAAAAACACTAATAGATTTAAAAGAAAAACACCTTTTTTTTCGATGTTTAATAATGTCAAATTTAAAATTTTTGTTCACAAGTACATTTTAAATCATTGTTTTAATGATCTTTTGTCATGCTTTAAAGAAGTGCTCTTATTTTGATGTGTTGACTAACATACTAAAGCACATGTAAAGTATTTGATTATAATTTTACATTTACATTACATTACATTTAAAGTTAATATATTTTAAATGTACTAAATTGCAACTTCAGCAGTGCTTTAATCATATTTCAAAGACAATAGAAGTAATTATGAAATTGCATATAAAGATGTACTATCCCACTTAAGTCAGAAAGCACTGTAAAATTCAGCTAATTCCATTTAATAATAATTTAAACAACTATAAATTTTCATTTAAATGCAACTAAAATTAAGTGTCTGAAAACATTCTATTCAGTTCACACTTAAGTGTATTCTTTTGAAGTTTATTATTTCCATAATACTGTAAGTGCTACAGACATGAGTGAGTGACTGAAGGAGACTTTTTACACCAAACAGGAATAAAAACGCCTAGAAAACGCCCAGAACACCCTAGCAACCCATTGCAATTCACTAAATATCAGTCGGAACACCTGAGCAACCACTTAGTAACACCCTAGTAATGCAGTTAAAGAGTAAACACAAACAGTTCTCAGGCCAGCTTGCACACAATTTATTTTGGTGCCACAGAAATGGTAGTATTTCACCTTTTACCCTTTAAACAGGAACCCAGGATACAAAAAAGACTATTTAACAGTGCGATTTCAAATCAAAGCACGTTTAGAATCCCCTGCGATGGTGCATTATGCCTTGCACTGCTCTCTGCAGGGTCACGTTAGCCCTGCTGGACTATTTAGTGTAACCAGGCGGTCGTGTGCTATGCAGGCATCTTAAATTGAACCAGCAGGGCATAGTTTATCACTGCAAATATTGGCTGGAAATTGCCCTGCTTATCAGAGTCTGAGATGGATGAGTCGTTTACTCCTGCCCTATAAAACTCCGCTTTCAAGCCAGAAAGAGCAGTGCTGTCATCTCCACTCGCCGTGTAATACGCTGGAATTTCACAAGCTGACATTTGTTTCGTAGACCATCCTGCTCTGCCGTGTATCACGACGGTGGCCTAAAAATACGACTGGAGAAAATGTTTGGCCAGCACTTTTTACTCGCTGACTTTCTTCGAAGCGACGCCGCGTGGCCTCGACCTTCCACGACCGAAGTTTCCGCCGTCTGTGAGCGTGTTTGTTATTAGCGGCGGGCAGTGAACAGATGTAGTTCTCTCGCGGGACAGGGCCTCTGGTGCGTCATGACGAGGAGCTTCGATCCGGCTGCTACTTTATTTTCAGCCTGACTTTTTTCTGACCTAATTTCCACATGGCATGCTGTTTATCCTTCATTTCGCTTCCCTCCCAAGCTCAGACGGCCCGCCGTGTGGCTCAATCCCTCCCTCTTAAACCGGACCTTTAATACACGATCAGCCGGCCCATTTAAGCATGATTTTGAGGGAAACGAGCGGATGAGAGTGAAACGGCGCGCTCCATAAATCAGAGCTCCTCTGGGACGCCAGGCAGATGGTAGCGTAAGCTCAGGCCGCTCACCGTAGATCTACACCTTTAGGTGAAATATGCCACACTTACGCGTTGGCAGATTTCATGAATATACATGAAGCAAGCCAGTGGTTTGATTTAATTTATCTCGAACTTCCAAATCTGCATGAAAGTGACAAAAAAAGCATATGTTGGAGTTATATAAGCATTAACGGCTCATTTTGAAGACTACAGTCAGCCTTAATCTGTAAGATGTAATGTGTTGCTAACATCTTGATGAGTCTAGTATGACAGCTGTTTGCTTCTTATTTATGTATTAAAGTGGGACCCACTTTATATTAAGTGTCTTTAACTACTGTGCTTACATTTAAATGAATCATTTGATACAATGCACTTAATGTGTACATGCATGTTTTTTATATGCTTTTCTGTACTTACAACCCTAAATTTCACTGTTGACCCTACCTCTACCCCTTAACGCAAAACCTAAACATACCACCAAACCTGTCCCTAAACTTACCCGTATCCAACCTCAATAGCAGCAAACATGATCTGCAATTCAAGATGAGCACAGTAAGTACATTGTACCAAACAATTAATTATTTCTGATGTAAGTAAATAGATAAAGACACAAAATATAAAGTGGGACCCTAAAGTAGAAGTTAAAAGATGTTTTTCCCACAACTTCATTTCACTAGTTCATTTTAAATGATCCTATGATTTGAACAATACATTTTTAAAAGTGTAAATATTCAGTGTAGTCTCTGCAATGCACAGCATTTATAATTCCTTTTCCTATAGCACTATGCCATTAATTGCCTTTTATAAGTAAAAAAAAAGCATTTAAGTATTTAAATAAAAGAACGCAGAAGAACATGTGCCCCATTTGTTACAGTGCAAGAAAACAGAAACTAAAATTATTTAAGCACAATCATGCCTTCTGATCCAATTATGTGCAGTAATTAGTACGTATTATTGAGTTAATTATTTAATTAGTATACACTAATATGTACTTAAAAACATAAAGATCTGCAAGCCTTAATTTCCTAAAGAAGAACATGTCTTTTATTGAGGACATTTAATGCATTTTTACTTATTCTTTACGTACTTAAAAAAAAATGAAAGAATAATCCCTGGACAGTCACACCAAATCATAATTCAGTCAAAATATAATTACAAGTACAATTAATTTTAGGTAGTGCTTATTTTTTTATTAATTTTAACTAAGAATAACTCATTTTAAAATAATTAGCCATTTAATATTTAAACATCAAGGAACCACCCCTGGTGTAAAGTTATGTAAAATAATATATCATCAATATCCAGTCTGTTAACTTTCCTGTCATTACTATGTAATGCTTTTAATTTACAAGATACATGCAAGGAAAGCTGAAAAGGATTGTTTACATGGAGTAAAATTCACCCACATGAATTACATCAATGATGTATAACCACAAATTCACCCTCCTAGTACTTACTAAAAAGCCATTTAGAAACTTTACGGCTCAAAAAATGAATGAGTTTTAGTTCATCTGCTTTAACAACAATACAAGCTTCACATTTCTCCCTATGAAACTCTGGCCAACAGACTTCAGTTTTAACTGTTTCAGAATTATTTTCTCTGATAATAAACATTTTTCCATAAACACTGTCAATAGAGCTGAACTTTGAATCTTGAACAATCTTGACTCTTATTGCAACATAATTGAGTTGCGGGTCTGGGAATCTCCAGTAACCGAGTTCATTGGATTTATCTGTTATTGATTATGTTGTTTGCTCAGGTTCATCATAATTAAAGCCCTTACAGTAATTCCTGCATTTTTCACTCTTCCTGAGCATCTGGAAGCGTTTCCAAGCGCTGGATGCAGTTCAGCGCAGCGATTACCCTGGTGTCAAGAGCTCCCATGGTAATAATAATCATCTCTTCTTCAAATGAGGACAAATATGATTATGAAGACAGCTCAGCTTGGCTTCATGGCAGATGTACACACTAACCGCCAATAAAAGGAACAGAAACGCAAAGAGTCCTCTCAGCTTTGACAAGGTCAATAGCAGAGTGATAAAGGTTGACTCCGCTAGACTCGGCAGAAGAAGCAGATTTACCAAATGAAGCAAGTATTTCATGCTCCGCTGGCCCACACTTACACTCGATCACACATGCTGATTGCTCAGACTGTAAATGTATCAGACCTGTATCTTCCATATCAGGTGTCATATGGCCATGTGTAATGTATGCAGCATGTGAGCGGCATCCAATTTAAATCATGTCACAGGAGGCTTGAGTGAATTACAAGGAAGATGTAAAGGGTCGTATTAATATCTGTTCTCTGGGTCAAAAATCAAATACGCTTCCAGTCAACTGTTTAGACACACTTTACTGAATTTATGTCATCATTTCTAAGACTTTTTGCTCAGATTCTTGAAACTAGCTTTGCAGGCCTGCAAGGAATACAAAGGTTTACAAGTCGTCAAATAAACACATGAAATGGAAGGAAATGAATGAATGAATGAATGAATGAATGAATGAATGAATATGAACACTACACACACAAATATTGAGAAATTTTTTTTTTGTCTTTTTTTTAATTAAATATAAATTAGGTAACAGATTATTTTATAGTGACCTTATTACATATACATGTACTTGCTATATTAATAAGAGAAAATGATGCATAGTTACAAGCAACCAAACCCTAATCCTAACCATAACATGTAAGTACATATTGTTAATTATTATTACTCAGTACTTAACACATTTATCAAAAGTGCCAGTAAATATATTTATAAAGTTACAAAAGATTTCTATTTCAAATAAATGCTGCTCTTTTGAACTTTATATTGATCAAAGAATCCTGAAAAAATGTATCACAGTTTCCACAAAAATATTCGGCAGCACAACTTTTTTCAACACTGATAATAATAAGAAATGTTTCTTGAGCTGCAAATCAGCATATTAGAATGATTTCTGAAGGTTCATGTGACACTGAAGACTGGAGTAATATTCAATAACATTATATTAAACTTTATCTCATCATCTACATTTGGCACAGCTGAGAGCCGCTATGATTGCAGTTTTGATTTGATTCATAACAGACAGATTCAAAGCACACTGCTCGCATTGACATACTTTAAAGTTTCGCTCCATTACAGCCTAAAATAGAGGCGGGTAACCCCTGCACCGCTGAACGCTGAGTCTCTCCACACACTCCCCGGAGCCTAATCATCTTCATAAAGCCCTGAAGAGAGAATCAAAGACACACGCTAATTTAAAGAGCCGTGCAATCAGTCCTCACGACAGAGATATCAGTAATGCCGCTCATCTCAGGACACATTTAATGCCTGGAGGTTTACCCGTGATGTTTTATAGATACTGAAAGGAAAAAGCGCTGCATTATTAAAATGCCGCAGGAGAGTGATATTGCAAACTCAATGCAAATGCAACGAGAGCCACATTTAATATATAAGTATTTATTAGCTATAATAAATGCTCATGCATTGACCCCTAAACCCCATGGGTTGCGATCCAACAGCTTTATTTAAATTAACACACTTCTGGCGTAAAACTAAAAGCCGAAATCTTAAATATTACTGTTTAGAATACACACAGATTATCCAATTTGAGGCCAGAGGCAGTAATGAGTTTCTGACATAATGCTAAGCGTCTCAGAATTAAACCGTTGGCGCTAAAGGGTCATAACTAGATTTGCACAACACTTGCATTTTCAGGCAATTTACAGTTGAAGTATTCAATGTTCTCATGCACTTTGCAAGTAAAAAAAAAAAAAACGTTAGGTTGACAATTCAAGCTGAATAACAGATTTTGGTTCAGGTTTGTGGGATGAAATCTTTTCAGCTTCATGTTGACTGCGGTAAAGTCTGCGTTACCCTCTGCTGAGCTCACCGAATCATTACCGGTGCAAACACACCACACTGATGTGATAGTTTATTATCTGCCTGCAGCACTCATATGTGTGTGTGTGTGTGTGTGTGTGTGAGTGTGTGTGTGTGTGTGTGTGTAGCTGAATCAGCAGGCTCGTGCTTGTCAAACACGGCACAGAAACACACCTGTCTTGAATGTCATATCGTGTGAAGTATGTGAACCACACGCTGCTGTTTGCCAACAGTGGGCCAAAGCACAAACAGCCCAAATCTCTTGCCCAGATACACTATCACACAACAAAGCCAACCAATTCACACTTCCAACCCTAAAGCAAGCACACTAACCCAGTTTTAAAAATATAAATGAAATTAAAACTTTGTAATGACTTCATAATTCAGTATTAGAGATGATGAAAGGGAAGTTTTTGCTCATTTTAATAGCAAACTCAAGTCATTTGTTGATAATTGCGTTCTTTGCTGAATCTCAAAGGAATGAGATTTCTCTCCAAAATCAAAGGAAAAATTACATTTTGCCTAAAGAATGAATGAAGCCCGTTTTTAAGACCGTTGCAATATTTTCATGACAAATGTCCCGTTCTCATTTTGGCTAGACTCTTTTTATCCTGCATGAATTAAATTCAATACCTCAACTACTACCGCAATGCATAAAACTGTTTGTAACAAATTTTAATATTAATTCTGTTCTACCGATTTTTTTTTTTGGCAGTAAAAGATAGAAAGATAGACAGTAAATTAATTAATTAATTATTTGTTTATTTATTTACTTAAAAAGTATATAAAAATAATAATGCATTTTGACATTCACTCTACACTAACTGCAAATATATGTGTGTGTGTGTGTGTGTGTGTGTGTGTTCTATCAAATTTTAGCTAAACCTCATGGCAGCACTGCTTAACATCAAAATCAACCTTATTTATCTAGGATTTATCTTGTTATTGGTCATGTTGTGAACTATTCTTATTCAAGTGTGTATGTGTTTGTGTGTATATTGTTATACTGCCTCCATTTCAGTATATGAGACACTTTTCACAATCCAATCAACAACCAGCGGATTAAATCAAGTCCCAATGTGTGTTTTTAATTCTGAAATACACCACAATATGGTAGTAAATTCAGCCGCAACATCTGCTTCATGTTGTCTTTAAGATGACCATAATAAACCTAGCATAGTGTCTCTATAAAGCTGCTGTTGGCTCACTATAGCTAATACTCAGCTTGTAAAGCACTGAACACTTGGCACAGTGACTTTGGCTCAAAAACATTTATAAAGTGTCAAGTGAGCATGTCTATAAGTCCCATATTATCTCATAAATTATCCCTCACACTCTATCCTAATATAAAAGCCTACTTGATGCATTAGGTCTAAGCTATGTTGTGTTTTTGACACTCTATATTCACTGCAAAAATCATGTATGTTGTTGTTCGTGCTACATTTGCTGAAAAAAAAACCCGAAAAAAAAAAATGTTTTCTGATGTACACTCTACATTCACTGTAAAAAAAATGTATGTTGTTGTATGCGCTACACTCACAAAAAATATTTTGATGTACACACTGCGTTCTTTGCAAAAAATCATATATTTTTACGTGTTCTACATTCACTCCAAAAAGTCATGTGTTTTGACGTACACTCTACATTCAATGTTAAAAAAAAAAAGAAAGAAAAAAAAAAAGAAAAGTATTTTGGCATGTACTCTACATTCACTGCAAATAAATAAATAAATAAATAAATAAATAATCATGCATTTTGACATGCACTTTACATTCACTGGAAGAAAAAAAAAACATGATTTTTTTTGTTGTAAAAAATCACTTCAGAAATCATATATTTTTACATTCACGGAATGAATGAATAAATAAACAAACAAACAAATAAATACATTTATTTTATGTACACTCTATAGCCACTACAAAATAAATAAAGAATTGCCTTCTGTTCCAGTAAATCTAAGATAAATGCATTTGAGAAGGATTTTTTTTTTTTTTTTTACATAAGTCTTACAAAACATTATTTATTAAAAAAAAAAAAAAAAGAAAGAAACAAAGTAGAAATTACCAGAAGGGAAAGAACAAATTAATTATATATTCTCTAGCAATTCTTTTTATCTTGCACAGTTTGATTTCTGAAGTAGAAGCATCATGTTTTAAGGATGTTTAGATTAAAAACAAAAAATTATGTTTTTGTCTGTGCTGCTCTCTCCTTCCTTTCACCATATTGTCTCTATTCTTCTCCAAATCTGCATTCGGACAATGGCGGCGTGGAGTGTCACTCGGGGCGTTCTGCGCCGTCAGAGTCTCTCCACGCTTTTAGTTCAGCACTCCTTCTCTCCCATGACCCTCTCTTTCTCCATTTCTCAAACCATCCGGAAGGGCCAAAGGGAGAACCCTGTGCAATTTCCTTCCTCTAATAGGTACTTCCAAAGCCCACTTCCATAGTCGTGAGAAGTGACAAGATTAAAGAATAGCTGCTCCATTCGACGGAGGCAGGGGCAGAAACAGAGGGCAAAAATACTCCGGGTAATTATGGGGAAATCAAGCACACTGCCGCAGTCGCAGCTCAGCCGGGCTCTCACGTCACTGCTTTGGTCCCAGCGGATCAAATCGAAAGCTTTTTACTTCTCTCTCTGCCTCTGTTCTCTCTTTCCGAGCTGATATTGCACTTTAGTTTAGAAAAACAGACTAACAACATTCTCTGAAGCTTCGGCCTCCTCCACTTTGAAGCTTGTCTGTGAACAGCTTAAAAGCGGCAGAACTACAATGGAGCGATACCGAGGGCTCATCCAAAGGCCAGATGAAGAGAGAATATTAACTAGCCCGAGGCCAAGGTAATATATTATACGAGGAAACTCTACAAAACCGACCGTTTTTGCGACCCTTCATTATTTCCAGATATGTCTTGCAGGCATGTCAAGGAATAGATTAAAAATGTGCATTTCGTCATCATTTACAAACTGTAACATTCAGCCCTTTTTGAAACATGAAATAAGAATGTCTAAGCTTCTGTTTTCCATTTCAGGGTCAGTAAATTATATTACCAGTCCTCAAAAATGACCAAAAAAAAAACAGTATTTTATTAGACGTTGCTATTGTAGGCTTTCCAATTCTAGATACTTTATTATGCGAATTGTTCAGATTTTTAGAATGCATGTTAGCTTCTTTTCCATCAACCAGGCTGAATGAATATGCAAAGTAACTCTAACAGTAGGTATGGTTAAAGCAGTGCTATGCAACTTTCCATCCTGATCTCATGAGAAATTATGTTACAAGCTGGTGATTTTGTATGAATTTGTACAGAAACATGATTTTTAGAAAATGAGACTGACATACAGTATGAAAATATAAAAATGAGAAAAACGTATGAATGAGACTGTACGAATTCATTTGAATTAGCCACCAATTCGCCAAATGTAAAATAGTTACAAAAGAGGGTGTTGTCATGGAAAAGAAAAGTCAAACAATTTTTTATGTTTTCAAACAGCCAATCAGAGATTTGGATTCGCTTGGTGTTTACCAAACAAGACCATATACAACAGCGTTTTTTGTTTTTTTTTTCAAACATTTGTGCTGATACATTTATGCTGATGTCATTGGAAAACATGCCTTTAGTGACATTTCTGCAAAATGATATTGCGTTGCTTTTTGCACATTTCGTGACACTTTCAAAGTGAAACATCCAGTGAGTGGCACTAAAAAGCATTGAGTTTTTCTTGCTTCTACAAGCTTTTGAGCTCTTTTATCTTGACTCTTGTTTCATGTGACTCATACCCAAATGCTTCACATAACATAGTATTGTGTGAGAAGCTGCATTAAAAAAGTCTTTATTAATCAATATTCTGCCCTATCATCACAATTTGTGTAAAAAGTGGGGGGAAAAAAGCTTTTGGTGTTTTTAAAATTTTGCAAAAAAATGTAGGTAGAGGAATGAATGTATTTCCAATGAGCCTCTGTTGGAAAACCATCTACTTTTGTTGTATGGATTACAGTAGCTCAGACATTCTGCTAAATATCCCCTTTTGTGTTTCACAGAGAAAAGCAAATGGTGACAATTATCATTTCTGAGTGAACTAATCAATTAAATACAGACTGACTGTGGCAAAGATTACCTGACATTGTTCCTTCTTTGGGTGAGTATCTCTTAAGCATCTCTCTCTAAAGAGATTGAAGAAAACAGGGGACGACCGCTGGCACTGGTGCAGGCCAAAAAAAAAATAAAAATACACAATGAGCCCTTTATTGCTTTTATCTTGAGTGGTTTCCGATAACAGTTCGCCTCTCAGTGACCTCTGATCTAGGAACAGCTACTCTTAAGACTCAATTATAAGTCTTGCTCGCTTTAAAGCAAAATGTAAATCTCGGTCGAAGGTGCTGTCAGTCACCGAGTAATTGTAGGTAGCAAGCGGATCTGGGACTTTTTGTGGAGAGGATACTTGACGCTGCTTTATTATGTTGAGTCACGGCTGTTCTCACTGGTACATTAAACCGTCTCCAACCGGCTCGGCAGGGAAATAATAGAGCCGAGAGGAAACCATTACCATTTAGATGTAGAGATTTCTGATTGCAAGTTATCAAAGTGGCATTGAGTTAAACTTATGAATGCTAGTCACCTGAGTATATGACAAGTGACAATTATTTCACACTGTTTCCAAGATGGACATTTTAGACAAAAAATTACACTTGTAGTGTACTGTAGAGTGTGTTTGTGTACACACACACATACTGTATATAGTATTATTTTGAAGCATTGACTAATATAATAAAGCAAAAGTAAAGTATTTGATTAGAATTTTATTCAATATTACATTTAAAATTAATATATTTTAATTGTACTAAATTGCAAAATCATTACAAATGTGTAATTACAAATACATTTAAATGCATGGCAAACAAGTTTCAATAGAAATGACATTAAAGTATATTTTAGTTTACCTTAAATTCGTGCATTCAGCATTACATTAACCATTTTTCAAAGACAATAGAAGTAATTATGAAATTACATATACAGATGTCCTACTTAGAAAAAAAATCACTATAACACATTTTAATTTCATTGCAAATAACATGAAATTAGTGTCCAAAAACATTACATTCATTTAGGAATTAAGTATATTTTTAAAGCATATTATTTCCATAATAAATAGTCTTTTTCATCTATTCCCATGTCTTTTTTTTTTTTTTGCATAATGTCCAAGCCGCATTAAATATCTTGTTATTCATAATTCATTTGTAATTCCGTTGTTTATTTTTTTCTGTATCCAGTTCCTGCCTATATTGCCTATACGCATAATTCAAATGGTTTTTAGCACACGTGATCAGAACTCTCTCTCTCTCTACGGAAAGCTGTATCGTTCAATCACTCTAAGAGCCAGATTTACTAACAGCTTGCGCCAGTGCAAACCATCTTTTGGCGTTAAAATAGTACTGTCAGGATTTACTAAAGATGTGCAGTGAAGAATTAGCATTGAAAAGGCGTGGACAGTTATTTTTGCACCTAACCTTATTGAATATGCATTTGTAGGAGTTTCCCTTTCAGATGCAAAATTTATGGGAGGAGAGTATTAAAATGAATCACGCAACGCGATTTACTAATGATTGTGGTTGTCAAATTACTGGTATTTGCGCCATTATTTAATGCCTAAAAAAAAGCATGTCTTAAAGCAGGCGCTAATTTGTGCTGCTCTTGGTAGATTGTGCTGGTCACTATGGACATGATCTGGCTGTGTCTGTGTTCTTTAATGTGTGCATTGTCAGTAAATCACACGCAGAATTTTCCCCTCCCGTCGGCACTTTTATGGAACTGTGCTCTAATGCTAATTTGCCCTGTTTAGTACATCTGGCCCTAAATCTTTGGGTGAGACACAAGGACAAGGAACTTCATCTGAAGACCTGTTTGTCTTGTCAAAGATGGGGAAGGTTTACGCAACTGAACTCAATTCACTCCAAAGGTCTCCGCATTCGCTAATGCGTTAATTCTACAGGCACTACTGTAACAAAAACACATGTGCGACGTCTCCTCATGCTCTTTCGTTTTCCAGCTCGCTGGCAGCCGTTCGCCACTCCAGTTGGGGGAATGCACTGACGCTGAGGTGAAGTCAAGCCAGCTGGCACAGCACATCTACCTCTTCTCCCCCTACAGGTTGCCATTGTTTATTAATAATCCCAGCGGTCTCTGTTGGCAGCGGTGAGGTTGAAGCAGCTGGTGGGCCTCAGTTGAGCTCAAGCGCCGAGGTTTTCTCTGTCACGAGTGTTTCCCCCATCGCCTAAGCAGTCGGGGGCCACGGCGCAGCCTTTCATTCAGCCCTTTCATTACATAATTGTATGAATTATGGAGGTTAATCACCACAAATGACCATGGCTTTTAATAATTTATGAAGATCAGGCAAAAACAGTCGCCGGGCACCCGGTCGGCCATGAAGGGCCATGTGCTTCCCTTCTCAGAACCATGTAATCAGTGTTTAAAGTCTTGACATGGATTTTTTCTTTTTTTTATATCTTCCTTGAGGATTGCTTATAGTGTTATTAAAACAGTCATATAGTCACACAAATGGTTATTTTCAACCCTCATTCTGACTCTCTGTCTGAAATGATTTGTTTTTAAGAATTGACTTATTTAACGCTTGTAAGTGATTGGCTAATGTCATTACATGACAAAAAGTATCAACACCCCCTCACTTTTGCATGTGAGTAAGTGTTTGAAACAATAATCCATCTAAAACAGTCATTTACAGACAAAGCATTATGACATTGTTGGTAACACTTTATGCATTATAATAGTATTCTGAACGCACTAATTTTGGTTTGCAATGTACCTTATAATGCACTGTATTATTTGTTTAATAATTGTAACCAGTTAAAATACATTATAATACTCTATTCATTGTTACACCTTTAGAAAGTATAATGCATTAAAGCACGACAAACAAACAGTTTCAGTTATTTAATTTGTCTGCATTTTTTTAGGTCTTGTGATTTATATTTCATGTTTCTGTTCTTTTCATGCTCTATCTGCACAATAGTATGTATGTATAAAGTCTGTCTGTGACTTTTAAGCTGAAGCTTGGCAGACGAGATTTGTAGAAGACAGATGTGTAGAATCGCGAGATTAAGAAAAAAACCGGAAGAGAGGGTAATTGAGAGACGGGTGGATAAGCATGTGTTGTTGGTGTTCCCCGGAGTGTAACTCTGTGTTGAAAGTGTTCTTGAAATAAAACGGACCTTATATCTTCATAAAAAAAAACACACGTGTGGACTCAGTGTGTATAACACCTACACACTTATATGAGTCTAAAAGATTGAAATGCCACATGCATTTAAAAGTATTACAATAATAAAACATGGGCAAGAGTGTCTTTGCTAATATTCAGTAGAACAGCATAATTGTATACAACAGTTAAAAAATGTAAAAAGCTGCCAAATGACCTTTCAGATATAATTTACCCAGCTATTTGGTTGATATTTGCTTTGGCAACAAAAACAGTTCCACAAGAAGCCAAAACCGGATCAATATAGCACACATACTGAAATAATGAATAGTTCAATTAAAATGACAGTGTAGTTGGTGAATGTCACATTAGTGTCCAATTATATTTAAGGGGAAAGGGAAGTGGTGTGTGGCCAAGTATGGTGACCCATACTTGGAATTTGTCCTCTGCATTTAACCCATCCAAGTGCATGCACAGTAGTGAACTTACACCCAGAGCAGTGGGCAGCCAATGCTGCGGCACCTGGGGAGCAGTTTGGGGATTCGGTGCCTTGCTCAAGGGTCTCACCTCAATTGTGGTATTGAGGGTGGAGAGAGTGCTGGTTATTTACTCCCCCCACCTACAATCCCTGCCGGACCTGAGACTCAAACCCACGACCTTCAGGTTATAAGTCCAATTCTCTATCCATTAGGCCACGGCTGCCCTATTAATTTAAATCTATTGTGTTTTCAGCTTATTTTCTTGCATCTCAGAGTTATATCTGCTCTAATGTATTTGCACAACTATTCAAAGCTTTAGGGTCTAAGATTTGGTAATGTTTCTTGAAAAAAAAAAAGTATTTTCTGCTCACCAAAGCTGCATTTATTTGATCAAAAATACATTAAAATTTGTAAAATATTATTACAATTTAAAATATATGTTTTCTGTGTGAATATATTTTAAAATATAATTTATTGCTGGGATCAAAACTTTTTTGCTGCTCAAGAAACATTTATGTTCATTAACAATGTTGATGTGCTGCCGAATATTGTTATGGAAACCATGATACATTTTATTTTTCAGGATTAACAGATGGATGGAAAGTTCAAAGAACAGCATTTATTTCAAATAGAAATATTTTGCAACATTATAAATATCCTTACTGTCACTTTTGATCAGTTTAACGCATCCATCATTGATAAAAGCATTACTTTCTTAGAAGAAATGAAATGACCTCAAACTTTTGAACGGTAGTGTATATTTTTCATGTAAGAAATGTTATTTTGTCAGAAACATGGCTATTTTTGAACGGATGTCAATAAAGAAAGATGCTTTTCGTCAACAGAACAGTGACTTCAACCAGCTAACTGACCCATGCTAACCAGCCAAACCCCAACCTGTATCAGCACTTTTGAGAATTCACCAATCAAATGAATGGACCGGAAGTGACTGCTGAATAATAAAGTAAAATGTTCTTGTTGAGTTTGGTGCTCGGCTGTACAGACACTGACAGTTAGTTTTCAACACAGCAATGTACAATTACAGCATTCTCAAATGTCAGTGAAAAACTGTTGCATATTATATGATACTGTGACTTTATCTAAAACCCCACAGCAGCTTTGTTCTCACTTTCTTTTCATAACACTGGCCTCTAGTTTTCAGTCTATTGTCTATATTTTAGCCTATAGTGTCGTTTGACTCATAATTGCACAAATCAGATCATCTTTTCAAAGAACGGCACACATATTTCCTTCAGCTTTACTGATAGACCTATTTCAGAGACATTATTAAATGATATGAAACAGAAGACAGAGGACGCGCCGCAGTGAGATTGAGCACTTTCATAACAGCTAATATACTTAATGGCCTAACTGAAAACTCCCTATGCCCAGAACAATCTAGTTACAATTCTCACAGCCACCTGAAATATAAACGGATACATTTTAGATAAAATTATTCTTCACGATGTCACAGGAACATTTTACAGCGAATACAATCAGCCAGTGCGACATCATTGAAAATGCACTTGTGTTGTCTAAGAAATTATGAGGGACATTATAAAAATGGAGATGCAAAATTTATGCCATAAACAAACAATAAAACTAAATGTAAACATTGTTAACTGGAAAGGGACTGGAATTGTAAAAGCAAACATAACTAAAACATGAATGCAAAACAATCTGATATAAAATTATAACCATGACCTATTTAAGGTATGAAAATTGACCTTTAAAATCTGACAACTGCACAGAAATCACTCTGAACAGAATAAAACAGAAATGTCAAATTATGTTAATGCTATAAATATTTTTTTTTAATTAATTAATTTAACAGCACTAATCAATCATCACTGATGTTCATAGCCCAAAATATATTCAAACTAACACTAAACACCAATGCACAAACACTATATAAGGTAATAAAAAAAGAGTATTACACACACACACACACGTTATATAAATGAATGTAAATTTTAAATTAATTAATTAATTAAACTGCACTATACATGTTTAATTGTATTATTATTTATACATAAAATACTGTATGTCTGTTTGTTTGTTTACTTACTTACATACATAGGAGCTTTACTCGCATGACGGAAATGACAGCATTCCCAAGATGGCCACCAAATGAAATGTATTTGTACAGCTCACATTGTTGCTCTCTATGTACAGCATCTCAAATCACTCATTATGAGGCTGTGTTTCTTTAGTTCCCTATGAAGGGATTAGAGAGCAAGGCAGTGCACTGGATTTGTGAACAGAACTCTACAGTACAGATCTCTTATGCCCATGAAGTCAATCAATTTGACATGCATTTATGCTGAGCTTCTTTCATTTGACATTAAAGGAATAAGTACTGTAACTACAGTACAGCAATAACCATTCAAAACGTCAATGATGAAACATATGGTGGAGTTCCTCTACAATGATGTGCAAATCCTGCCAAGACGACTGATAATTACACTGGTTCACGTCACTGGAGAATCTCTCGGCAATATTTGACCCATAAATGTTTGATTTGGGCGTCTATATTAACGCTACGAGGCTGAGATGAACTCTCCGAGCTGGATCAATAGATCCGGCGATATTCATTTAGAGTTCCCCGTGCCGATTTTGTATTAGCATAGAAGGATTATTATCAGCGGGCTAATTTTAGCAGCTGGCTAATTTCTGTTAACACAAGGTGTTCTGAGATTATTCAAATCACTGAAACCCAGAGATCGACTTTTTACCATGCTCCGCAATTACCATATCCCGGAGAGAGAAGTGCTGGTAATATCTGCTTAAAGTCTTGAATTAATCAGAACACCAGAGACGTTCTCGCCTCTGTGATGCTGTAATGACATGTGCCGTGCTAGGAAGGAGTCAAGACATTTCTTTGGCAATAAAAGGAAAGGACTATGGGTAATAACCTCAAAGCTAACGTACATATTCACATCTAATCATCTTGCAATCTTTTATTTAGTATTTAGTCATGTTTTGTGTTGCATAAATAATGATTTTGATTCAAAATAGTCTGATTAAAGGGACAGTTCACCCAAAAATTATCATTCTCATCTCGTTCCAAAACTCTATGACTTTCTTTCTTCTGTGGAACATAATCAAAAATGTTTTGAGAAATGTCTCAGTGTTTTGTTTTGTTTTTGTGCTTAAATTGGACAAAATGGTCAATGTGCACAAGAACTGTTTGGTTACCAATGTTCTTCAATAATATCTTCTTGTAAATGTGGATATAATTTCATTTTTTGGTGAATTATACATTTAATGGTAGGTTCCTATTGTAACAACTGGCACTATACGGTGTGACAACATGCCCTATGATGAGAGTCAATGTTTGTTAAATGTGTTTTTCCTGGACAATAACAGTGTAATTTCAGTGCAGTCAGAAATTCTTAAATGATTCTTAATTTGTGACCCTGGACCACAAAACAAGTCATAAGGGTCAATTTTTTTTGAAATTGAGATTTATACATCATTTGATAGCTGAATAAATAAGCTTTCAGTTGATGTATGGTTTGTTAGAATAAGACAATATTTACAACTATTTGAAAATCTGGAATCTGAGGGTGCAAAAAATCAAAATATACAGAAAATTGCCTTTAAAGTTGTCCAAATGAAGTTCTCAGTAATGCATATTACTAATCAAAAAATAAGTTTTGGTATATTTACAGTAGGAAATTTAGAAAATATCTTCATGGAACATGATCTTTACTTAATATCCTAATGATTTTTGGCATAAAAGAAAAATCTATCATTTTGACTCATACAATGTGTTTTTGGCTATTGCTACAAATATACCCGTGCTACTTAAGACTGGTTTTGTGGTCCAGGGTCACATTTATGTTATTTATTAGGTATCTATGAGCCAAAAATGTATGTTGGATAAATAAAAAGTGTGACAACTTGCCCCAGTCTCCCCTATATCCTAAAACCACAGTACTGGTTAAGCACTGATTGGATAATAAATCCATATTTGGTGTGAATACTAAAATTTAATCATCAACATTTAAGTCTTATCATCACCTTAGCTTTTACATATACATTTTTTTTCATAGATATATAATAATAGTCAGCATTCCAAAGCATCCCAGCATCTCACTTTCTGGGAGTCATATTGTTACATTTGTAACATTTGAAATAGTGTCACACTGTTACATTTTTCTTTTTCTTTTTTTTATGTAAAATGGAGGAATCACGTTGATCATTTAATCATTTTAACTACAATAATTGGATAATGACTTAATAAATTATGTCAAATTGTTATTGTATGTATGACTGAAATTAGTGTATATTAGTGTGTGTTATTTTGTGACATGTCTCAGTGTGTATTAAATGTTTTTAATACACTGTGTTAATACACTGTGTATTAAAAAAAGTACAGTATGTACACAAACTTTCACAAATAAAAATTCACTGAAGTAAAAAGCATGACAACTAGCCTTGATCTCCTCTGTATCCTGAAACTGTAGTGCACCCAGGTTGGATAATAAATTTATGTTTGTTATGAGTAATACCATCTTAATTTCTACCTCTTAAGTCTCATACCATGACCTCATCTTTCATATAAACATAAACACTAGACAGCAGTTGGATCTGATGAATGCATCTGAGCCTTGTCATCTTTATGACACTACACACCAGCACAATAAACAAGCAGGCGTTCAGTAGCACATGATTCTTCCTGAGAACCAGGACGCCAAGACCCCCAGCTGCACCCTTTCACATGGCAGCCAAAGCGACTCCTGCCAGCATGAGACAGTGCTCATTATTCCCTCTGCCAAAGCAGCCTCGTCGTTGATATTCTTGTCTTGGCCTGCGAGTAGAGCAAGCGTCCACAGTTCCACGTCTGTGGTCTGAGACGGGCTGAGAGAGGCTCTGAATGCAGACCGTCTTTTATTTGCCTTGGTGAATGACGATCAGAACAGGTACCAGCAGGTGCAGCGGCGAACGTTAAGCTGTGACACGGACCTGGGCCTGTTTGCACTGGGTGAGTGACCCAGTCTCCTGGAGCTTCTGCTGACATTATCAAATGGTCACAAGTGAGGCTTGTTTGGGCAATTAGATATTCATGTGCATCCAGGTTAGCGTGCATTCATTGCATAAGTGAGCGAATAAAATTGCATTTCTCAGACAATGCAAACTGGTTATTTTTCTACTGGCAAAAAAAAAAAAAAACATCCCTTCTACAGTTCAAAAGCATGCTGTGGATTGATCATTACAATTGACGGATATCATAGTTTTGCATAATATGACCAGATGAAAAGTGCATATCGACCAGGTTTGATTCACTGCACCAGTAATGGGATGCATCCCGGAAAAACTCTTTAGGGCTCTCGGCTGCGCCTTTGTGTCCATCATAATCACTCAATTACCAAAAGCTTCAAAGTCAAATTTGACATCAAGCACAAAAGTGCGAGAGCTCCCCCAACAGTTAAGCGTCAGAAACACATTCACACAAGTTCACCTCCAGCTTTGAGCCTCTCCATGCCCTCAACACGCCGTTTGTGGCAGAGCTGTAAAGATCTGGCTCCTTTTCACCAGCAACACGAGCTCCTTGCCACCACACTTCCGAGCTTAATGCGAGTGTGAACATTTCATATCCTTGTGCATCACATTCCTGGTGCGATGCAGGCCTGAGGTTGGAGATTGTTGTGCTTTCTACTGCAGTGTGCATGTTTATTGACTTTGCAGATGCAGCAGGAAACATACAAAGGGGCAAAAATACAGTGTTCTTGTTATCATGTTTGTCCTGAATGTGCAGTTGCTGAGTAGAGACATTCTGACTGCAAAGCGGAATGATTCATTCAGCCTCTCTGAAGACATATGGTGTCATTCTCTAATAGTGATGAGACTTCATTTATGCTTTGTGCACTAATGGGCATTTAGGCTGTGAGTTGACTCAGCAGAGATATAAAAACAGCATCAAACCCCACACACATACACACACCCCAAATCTCGATCAATCTGCATCCAAACTTGCAACAATGAGCAATGCGTGGACTGAAACAGATCACACACGCGCGCGTGGGTTACTCAAATCGTCAAGCATCTGCAGTCCAGACCCAGTCCGGTTCAAATCCATGCAGAAGACCCTCTCATCCCCTCAAGAAACACCATGTAGCCTACTGGCCGCGCATGAGCTGCATGTAAAATCCCTCCAACATCCAGTTTCACAAGCACCCAGCACGCCATGGCTCACACACTCAGCGTCCAGCTCAATAAAAGCTCCTTAAAGACTCACCTGAAACTGCTGCTCCCGTGTGTCGGGAATCTGACGCTCCGCGCTGCTTTAAAGTTCTGCTGAGGCTCCGGGTCCGGCGGTGCGGCTCATGCTGCTGGCTCTGGTTCTTCTGTGCGGATGGGTCATCGGTCCCTCTCATACTCAAGAGGGAGAAATCCGGCGGTTCGGTTCGCTGAGCAGCATCTGAGAAACGGTCGAGTGTAAAAGCAGAGCTGAGGAGGAAATATCCGACAGCAGTGCAGCTCCGGATGGAGAGATGGAGAGTCCGACTGCTGCTGAGAAACGCGGAGAGAAACGAGGAGGAGGCGCCGAGCATCACTTTACTGGATTGTAGAGGAGGGTGATGGCAGACAGAAAGGGGAGGGACTGAAGCACATCCAGTGTTTGGAGGAGAGA
>JAFVLL020002783.1:13258-46786 GCA_021397915.2 Tor tambroides | reverse complement strand
ATATATATATATATATATATATATATATATATATATATATATATATATGCTAGTGACTCTAATGCATCTGATATCAAACAGTAGAATATGGAGAAAAAGTGTCTTATTTGTCAGTGCAAAAAAATTTAAATCAAGAAACATTTACTTCAGAAACAAAATACCATCAGATAAAAAGTCTTGTTTTCTGAGAAACTGATCAAAATTAAGTGAATATATGATTAAAACAAGAATAAATATCTGCTAATGGGCTTGGAAAAATCAATGTAATTTAAAGGGAAAATAAGTTTGCTTATCCCATTGATAGATATTTGTTCTTGATTTGAGCACAAACTGAGTTGTAATGCCATTGTTTTTTTAAATTTAACACATTTTTAAGGCCATAATAATAATTATTATTATTTTTAACACTTCACGAATTACTCTATTACCCTGTGAAAACAAGTAACATATATTTTGTTTATATCAGCCAATTACTTTTTTACATTAACATATGAAAAATACAATGTACAGTAATATTTTTGTGTGGCTGTTTAAAGCAAACGTGTTCGCTACACTATCATTCTTTTTCTGTCAGCATTTGAATTATCTTAAAGTGGAGATCAACCACTAAATAACCCCAGTATTTTGGGGTGTTATATGACTGACATCAGAGAAGGATAATTGGTGTCGCCCAAAAGAGAAATTGGTGTGATCAAAGCAAAGGGTCAAGGGTAATGCAATCAGTTGTTTATGAAGGGCAGATGTATAGGCATGCACTCCTTACAATCCCATTATTTCATTACCATTCATTATGTGTAAGAATAAGTGTTCTACAGTATCTCAAATAATACGGATATCAGTGTCACTGACTTTAAATCACCCTTCAGAAACACTGAGGGGAAGAAATGGCACAGTGAATATCACAGGAAGCTCAGCGGACCTTACAAAAACAATGCATCTGATGCAAGAATATCAGGGAGTCATGCAAGCATCATCATGCATGAATAAGGAAGAGTCTGCAGCAGTGATTATGAGACTAGTTAAACCAAAATGACAGTCTGAAGATGATTATGTTATCATACATTAATGCTAATTCTAATTCTAACTAAAAGCCATTATGAACAGAACCTCTTTTTGTTATTGTTGTTGGTGTTCTTTCTAGCTGGAGAAAAAAAATTTAATGAGTGGCACTAATAAACTATTTTGTTCATGCAAAGAGACTACATGTAGCAAAGAAAGAATAAACTGTGAAAATGGAAAGAGCATAAGCAATAGAAATTCCACAGTGCAAAACAGAATTGGAATTGAAATACCTTCAAAGTTCAAAAAGACTCTCATTCTATCTTATATGTATCCCTATGTCTGTCTCTGTCTTCTCAGTTGTGATGCATGCAATTAGCTGCAATGGAGTTTGCTTGAGGTTTTTTATGCCATAATGATTGTCAGGATGTGGCCTATATGAGAGAAGAGCAGAAGCTCTCAGGCTACAAACTAACACAAGATTCTCACTGGTATGAAAGTCAGAACAGTTTATGAAGTTTGCATTTATTAGGCAGTTTACTTGGTCTGTTGTTTCCAAACATAACAGTGGAAATTCAGTAATCATATAAACATACAAGTTGTGCAGTGTAGAGACAGAGAGAGGAAAGTGCTCTGAATATTAAAGCAAAATGTTCTTCATGCATTGATTTTGTAGGAATTGCATGTAAACTCAATAAATGTACTGCTGTATATGACTATATGCAGTCTTGACAGTTTGTTCAGGTAAATAGTCTAGGTAGGGGTAGGTGCAAAAAGGACTAGAAGTCATCAGAAGTGTTTTAGTGATCAAAGTGAAATGAATGAACATTTAGCTAAAATAGGATGGGAGAAGCAGCTTTTTCTTCAGAATAGTGTTCAAAAACTCTTTCTGCTGATCAAATAATGTGTTGAAGTGTTATGTCTCCCTTGCACTGTCTGACCCCTTTCAGGAGGTGATGAACTTGATGATTGCTTTCTAGAACTGGACCACCAAATCCTGTGTCAAATTGAATTTGCTCAGTTGTAGGCCAAAGTAAATCCTCTGTTGAGACTTTTCTACAACAGTCAGGGTCCGCCTTCCATTTAAGGCCCTGTAAGATTATGGTTTGCAGCACCTTGAAAGAGTAGATTTTGGACACAGCGACTAACAGTAGTGGAGGCGTTGGAGCTCATATTGAAGTCCACAATCATCTTTACACTTCAAGGCAACAACTCTAGTTTGGTGTGGTTATATAGTTGGAGACTTACAAGTGGCCACACTAAACAAATTATCTGTAAACAAATGATCCTAGAACTAACGTCACTTTTCAGAGCTAGTTTGCATGACGAAATAAAAGATGATTTGATGGATGAAGTCAGTTCCCCTCAAGTTCCTCTGATGTATGCAAAAGCCTAAAAATAATCTGTTTGTTAAATGTTTTGCACGGAAGTGTACACCATTCTTATGGCTACATGTTTGTGATGGTCAAGCTATGTTAGACATTCTAGATCTTTCACAAAACTTGATAAAACCGAATGATAAAGGCCTGTTCGTAACAATGACAATAACTAGCAGCAACTAAAGTTCTAGTAATGATTCTAAATCTATAAGAATAAGAATGTCCACAGCACAGAGGAACGAAATAGTTGGAATTACTTTGAGTATGTTTTGAATCTCCATGATTTTTCATAGACTGAGCATTTTAAGCAACAGACGACATAACTGCATCTCATGCTTATAATAAACAGAATTTTATCATGCATTGGTATGGATGCTAATATTTACTGTTAACATACTTGGCCTTTAGACACGCCCCCTCTTTCTACAGACGTTTTTGTACTTTTCAAGCTTAAGCAAGGCAAATTCTGCATTTGTTTTCAAGTGTTCTGAAGCTCTCCCTCCAGTGACAAAACGCTTCACCGATGTTCAGTCTTGCTTTGTCTCTTTATTTTTCTTTGTCTTGTTATTCCTTTTAGGACGTTTGGCTCTGCAAGCCATTGACAAATGAGAAATCATGAACAATTCGCTCCCTCCAAACTCAAGAAAAATACCACAAGTTCATCTATCATGCTTTTAGTTTCAGGCTTTCCATATATGGACTGTCAGCTTTAAACACACAAAAATGATTGACAAACAGAAAGTGCAACAAAACAAACAAAAACTAAAGGTGTCCCACTGTTTTGTTTGTAAAGACTGGTCTTTTACACAGATTTGCATGATAACTCAGGGCAGTTATCTCACTGACATCTTTCACGTCATTTGGACCATTTTCTACACACCATTCCATAAAAATCACTTGCAGTATCTTTAATAACATTTAGAGTACTATTAGACAAGCCCTTATGCTATTGTTTGGTTAAATAACAGTATAAATGAAAAATTGTGATTTGATGGTGACTTCCCTCTGTTGTAATTTGTCAACAGTACAGTCAGATATTTTGCTCTCTTCTTATGTGTTCAAATAGCACTGACTGAAATAATACCTGATAAACTTAAGTTTACTTAATTACCCTATAAAATTACCTTTTTAAGAATCAATAGACACCATTTGTTGTTGTTGTTGTTCCACCAGGTGCCCTTGACAGTGATGAGCACCAGGTGGCAATTTGACTGGTTGTCTTAGCAATTCTCAGCACGCTAGATTGTCCTTTACTAAAGGCCGCTTTATGAGATTTCACCGTGCACTACAACTCATAACTCCATATATAACACATACACAGACAGATCAATTAAATGGTCTAACATGAACGACAACTTATATTTCATTTATATTATTTTGACATATATTTATACATAATGTGTATAATTAATTATGAATATTATATATTTCTGTTATATATTTCATTATGTATTTCTATCTAGATGTGTAAAAATAGTGATTGATAGTCAAATTAAAGTATAGATCCATTGGTAAATAAAAGCTGACCTATCTAGCCAGAAAGAAAAAAATCTAGATTTAACATTTTAAGGGTTTTAAAATTAAAACATTTTTTTCTTGGCTTTTGAAATCGACTGATGAAATCAAGAGTTGGTGGATATTAAAGTTACTTTGATGCATGTTTTTTTTAAAAGTTCAGTTGGCTATAATTTGATCTAGTTGGCTAAGTAAAATGGACATAACATGAAGATGTATTTATTTAAAAGTTTGGTGACCTGCAAAAAGTGAACTTGAACTTTTTAGATCAACATAAACATACATACATATAATTTGATTTGATTAATATATTTGGCAGGAAATACGCACAATTTTACTTTTTTGCGAGTAGTGTATGAAACTGAAAGTTAAAGCAGATAAAACCCTGCCTGTCTGACTTGAAGTGAAACTTGTAGTAAATATACACATGGCATTTGTTTTACCCATCAGACTATGAAACCCAAGAAATCAGTTACTTAAAGCACACAGATTCGTATCTTCCTCTAACTGTTGAGTTTCAGTTCCTTCAATGTAATTCTGTCAGAGGACATTCCATTTTCCTGTGTAGCAAAGTCAGATTTCAGTTTAAACTTCACAATGGTTAGGACTTTACCAACTAGTTCAGCTTTTACATTAGAAACACACCATTTCTCTCATGCATAGGATGTCTCGTTCAAAAGGGTGGGGGTGGAAAAGAAGCTTATGGCACAAAGAGAGCACATGAAATAGGGAGAGAGACCAAAAAAGGTGAACAGCAACACATCGAAAGATGTGAAAGGATTTAATTCACACTAGTCAGCCCCAGTCACACAGCGACTGACAGGCCACATTAAGAGACTTTGTCACTACACATTATTTCATTTCATCATGAAGGAAGACACTAAGCAAAAGCAAGACATATTGAATAACATGGTTGTTATTAAAACCCCCAGAGCACCATCAAAGTGTTTGTCCTTGTATGAAATATATTGAGAGGCACAGGCAAGGAAACTTGGCCTCACACACAAATCAACCAATTTTCATTAGCTGTTAAGTCATGGTTTTATCTGAAATAAATTGCTTATTATATGAGAAATGTCTTTTTTAATGCTTTTGGAACTGAACTGTTGTGTCAAGGTCAGTACACGGTTTGGCAAGCAATTATTTCATAAAGAAAGTATTTTCTGTCTTCTATTTTCATGCATGAAATGAAAGTAATTCAGAATTATACCACTTATCCATAAACTAAAATAAAATAATAATTAAAAAACAGGAATTTGCTGAAAATATACTCTCAGACCAAGATGTAGATGAATTTGTTTCCTCATTGGAACATATTTAGCAGAGAAATTTACTATTACATCTCTTGCTTACCAATGGATCTTCTACAGTGAATGGGTGCTGTCAGCACTGGAGAAAGCAATATTATGGATAGAGGAGCAATGGTTTAAAGGCTTAAAGACAGATTTGTTTAATGGAAACATGCAGCATTTCACTACACAAGTTGTTAACTTAGGCTATGGACTGGAGTCGTGCGGATTATTGTGATGTTTTTATCAGCTGTTTGGACTCACATTCTGACGGCACCCATTCACTGCAAAGGATCCATTGGTGGGCAAGTGATGTAATGCTTAATTTCTCCAAATCTGTTCTAATGAAGAAATCTGTTCTAATAAAGAAACAAACTCATCTACATCTTGGGTTACCTAAGGTTAGTACATTTTCAGCAAATCTTTCTTTTGGGTGAACTATTTCTTTAATACAAAGTTGTTACTTTAAAAATTCTCCTTTTGTGCTCTACAGACAAAAAACTAGCAGAATGCAGGCTTGACATGACAGAACCTTGAGCAAATGACAAAGTGTTTTAATTTTTTGGTGAACTATCCCTTTATGTTCACTCACAATTTTGTTACATTCAGCTCTGGAATGAAATTAGATTTAAGTGTATCGATCAACAAATGTCCCACAAAGCGTACTGCTAAAAATCAAGTTAAACTGCTGCACGGCAAGTGTGCATCATATATTGCACACTAAATTACTTATTTTATATCAGAGCCTTTATCAAAGCTCTTCAATATTTCAAGAGAGAAAACTGAAAAAAAGTGCTTCCAGCAGTAAATATGTGGTGCTTAAACCTATAAAAATCTGGAGGCTTCCATTTATTTATTCAGAGAAAATGACAATTCTCATGAATAACGTTATGTAAGTTTGGAGCTATGAATTCACAAAGTTACCTCATAGGAGGTATCGCAGTGATCTATAACAGAGGAAAATTTACATTTTGTATTTATATTTGACAGAATGTACAGTATTAAGTCCAGCTGATAATATATGAGCATATCATGATGACATACACGCATTTTACATACACCATGCAGTTCCGGTTTTCTGTTATAGTGGTGATAAAAAATGAGACCCTTTCTGTGTCCTTTCTCTCAAGCCTTTTAGAAATTACAGGCATTTACACTAAATCCACTCTAATCCCATGAAACACTGGAAGCATATGATGGGACATTCAGCATTAACAAATGATGGCACATGTGTCCCTCCCGCTTACACACTTCAAAGACATGGTTCTAAACCCATTTGTTTATTTTGATCAAAAACACACTTTTTCATTTCAGCTGACTCTACATGTTCAAAACCACCCACATGAAGATGCCACAGTAATAGCCAGTATCTGCTAAAAAGCTCCCCAAAGCTTTAAACAAATAGCAGAGTATTCAGGGAACAAGCGTTTTGGGAATGAACGCAATGTCTTCTCCGGGGTTTTGAAATTCAAGGCAGCTTTATGGACAAAACTGACAGTGAACTGCGTTTCTCTCTTGAGAAGGCCCACCAAAGAGCTTTGATCTGGCCAGGTCAGGAGACAAGGTGTTGAAACAAGTGTTGTCATGGGCTCTGGTTGCTTTAGTGATCTGGCTTACATGGCATAGCTTATCTCAATCCTCTGTGCTTCCAGGAACATGTTGTCACCATTTAGTTCTTGCTGGGAAACTACTCCACATAAAGAGAGGAACAAAGAGGTCAAAAAATGATTAAGATACATAAAGGTCATGCGGTTTATACACTTTGAAATGAATATACTCACAGAAAAAAAGTACAATTTAGGTACTAATACATACTTTTAAAGTACTAATATGTACCATTTGGGGTAAATAAGGTACAAAGATGTACATTTTAGTTTTACCTTAGGGTAACACCCCAAAGACCATCTTTTCTGGGAGTGTAGCAAAAATCATGTATATAGTTTAAAGAAAAGGGGAGATAAGTGGAAATGTTTTATGGTAATCAACATTATGCCACAAATCTAGTCAGCTTGTATTGAACTAAGAATGTGCCTTTAAAAGAACAAGTTTCTGAAAAACTATAGCGACTTCAGGTCTGCACACACACAATTCATCATTCTACTTCTTTAGAAAATCATGTCAGAGATATTTTTTAAAAGTTAGATATTTCCTCAAAAGTTGCATACTGCAATTTGTCACTTTTTAAATGTATGTCATGAATGTTACCACTTCCTCTAGGCCAACAGAAAAATGGGTTGTATGCATGTTTTGCCTAAATTGGCACATGAAAAATGAGGATGATCCTGCATGCATTTAATATTAAAGTGTGGATTTAGGGGTAGATTTAAAGTAACTCTTTTCTTTCACTGATGTTGATATCCATTCTAAAAAGTGCATTTTGGTGGTTGTTAAAGTATTATGTTGGTTAAAATATGTATTTTCCTTTCTTGTATTTGCTTGCTGATTACTTCTCTAAGTATTTGTCTGTTATTTGATGATGTGTTTTGTATTAACCATCAATGACTTTATATATCGAAGGAATAGATATTTACTCACCCTCAGGCAATCAAAGATGTAGATAAGTTTGTTTGTTTGTTTTTTTTGCCATCAGAATGAGAGTCCAAACAGCTGATAAAAACATCACAATAATCCAAAAGTAATCAACACATCTCCAGTCTATCAAATAACATCTTGTGAATTGAAAAGCTGCATGTTTGTAAGAAATAAATCCATCATTAACATGTTTTAAACTTCAAATCATTGCTAAAGTTGTCCCATCTGAATCAGGGGTGAAATCTGCAAGACGAAGCACTGTTTACTAAAGCAGTACAAAACAGTTGTGAACAAATACGTCAGTGGATTTTGATGTGAAAAGACAACAGGGTTGTATTTTTTCATAGGAGGAAGCCTTATTATCCAGCATGGACTTGAATTTTGGTCAGAAGCGATGGTTTAAATGATGGTCATAAGGCCAAACGCACAGCTTTTTATTTCGCAAGACATTAATTGATGCACTGGAATCATAGATTTCTTGTGGATTAGTATGATGTTTTTTATCAGCTGTTTGGACTCTGATTCTGACGGCACCCATTTACTGCAGATGATCCATTGGTAAACAAGTGATGTAATGTTAAATTTCTCTAAATCTGTTCTGATGAAGAAACAAACAGCTACATCTTGGATATCCTGAGGGTAAGTTGTTAGCAAATTTTCATTATTTGCTGAACTATTCCTTTAAACGCATTGTATCTATCATGATTCAGGTAAAAATACAACTGACTAGTAAAGGCTACTGACAAGTCAAGATGACTGTGACAAAATTTTAAAACTTTAAGCTGAACATTTGCTTTAAAAAATAAGCAAAAAACAGTGTTACAGTACTGTTGTTTTTTGTGTTTACACCAGAGAAGGAAAACGTCCATGTTAAAATCTCCAGCGACAGCACATTCAAAACATGACCAGAACCCTCGTGTTCAGCAGTCCGGCGCTGATATTATGTGTTGCTCCAACTTTTACATCGCCATGAATAAAAAAGAGATTAGCTGTTTCAGCCACTGTGCTTTCGGGTGTCTGAGAGGCGGCTGAGGTTCAGGAGCAGCTCTGTGGAGCAGAAGGAATGTTACTTTGGGGACTTGGCTCTTAACAGCACTGTCTCTGAATAATGCACAGGCCCAGAGAGGAGGGGAGATAGAGCAGACGGGAGGCTTAGGCCACAAAAGTGCCTCTGTCATTCAGCTACCTCCTGAATAAAACACAGCCAGAACCACTTCAGTGAGAAGCAGCTAACAGGGAAATAAAGAAAGGGAGAACGAGAAAGTGGACAAAACGAACAGAACAAAAACACACACACAACAATGAGACATAGTGGGGGTCCAAAAGTTTCAGACCACTAGTGAGAATTATTTTATTTTGCATGTTTTCTGTATTTGAAATTAAATCTATCTATCTATCTATAGTGTTGCATTACTAAGTAACTACTGTAATTTAATTACTTTTCACTTGAAAAAGTAAGGGATTACTCTTATTTTTCTGTAATTTTTATTACAGTTACTTATGATGTAATTGCATTAAATACAGTATAGACTATAGATCAATTCCATATAAAAGAATGATTTTAATGTAAAATGATAAAAGATTTTAATGTAACCTTGTCATTTATTTTATATTTATTTGAAATAAAGCAGTTTCATGTCTGTCCTTGCAACTTGTTGAGGTTGATATGGTATTTATAAAGTATTAGTAATAATTAATGCAATATTTTAGAAAGAGTAATTAGTACAGTGATATAATTACACTGAAGATATTAGTAGCTAGTAATTAATTACTTTTTAGAGTAATTAATTACTATTTACATAACACACACAGAGACACATAGATGATAGATAAAACAACTTGAATTTTTAAGTTAAAATGAAGTGTGTTCACAATGGCAAATGGGGGAGTTTTTCGGTAACCTGTTTGAAAACAATAATTATGTTTGCAACTTCATTTTGTGAAGCTAGTGGTGCACACTTGAAATGACACTTCAGCTTTAGCATCAGCCAGATTAATCAATAATCACAACACACAATTACCTGCATTACCCTGGTTAATCAAACACAGCAGACTTGATAAAGGCACATTATGGATGCCTATTACAGTAAATGGATCTAATTTCATGCATTGACTTTTTCAGACAGAATTGACACTGTGCATGGCACTCCATGAGATAATTCAAAAAGCAGAGGTCGAAATTATTCTATTGTACAGTATGTACTGAGTAGAATCAAGGGTCAGCTCTAGTTATATCTTTATACATTAATCATGATTACATCTGTGTTAAACTATTTGAATTTCATGTAATCGGGAAATCATATAAAAGTCAGAGTCAGTTGGTTTGTTGAAAACACTGAAGAACTGTTAACCTTACAAACATGTAAATGTCCTTTTGACCTAAAGTGGCTGCATTGTTTTTGTTTGCAACAGGCAAAGTGAGGACAAGGGAAGTGCCTGAAATCATGTGGAAAGGCAAGCCAACAATCATGTAGATGTTTCTGCACACTTCTGCTCTGAACACACATGGTAGTATCAAGTGACAGCTGGTCGCATGCACTCCGAGTCTGCGAGTGCAGAGAATGTGAAAGGGCTTTGAACACTTGTAAACATCACCTTCACAGACCATCTAGTTGGTCTTGCTGTTGGTTTATTTGAGGGCAACAAACCGTCTTCATCTGCTTGTAACAGATATAGTCGGACACAGAGGTAAGTAAAATACAGCTGGTTTATTGAATGAGTTCTGGAGATCAGGTGGCGTGGCAGAGGATGGTGAGGCGAGTAGAACCACTTAGGTAGTTTAACCGGTTGGAGCTGGTGGATAATTGTAACTGTTCTTTCCACAGGAACGAGGAGCTTGGAGGACGAGGGGAACAGGATGACGAGAAACACACAACACCACAGGAGGAGATCTGGAGCAATGGGAGACAACAAAGAGGAGAACAGGAGGTAAGTAACAACAGGTAAGGATATAAATCTTGATACTTAAGGTCTTGGTTTCCAGGAGTAGAGTCCATGTAGCATTTACAAGATCAGACAGTGAATGTGGCTGTGGAGTGTGCTTAAATGCCGGTCTTGATGATGTCGGTAATGAGGTGCAGGTGTGCTGATTAGAACTCAGGTGAATTGGATCGTGGTAATTGACTGGAGGGAGAGTCTGGTCGTTCTGTGACACTGCTAAGACAGGCTATTCTTCATTTTTGCTCTTTCTTCTTTTTTTAGATTATCTATATTTTTAGATTATACTGTTTGTTTGGGTTTTTATATATTATATTGTTTGAATAGTTTTTAGATTAGATTGTTTGCATTTTTAGATTATATATATTTTTGTTGGAAAATGTGAGTGGTGCTTGACTACCAAAGTCGCTGCTACAGTGCATTTGGAAGTAAGTGATTTTCAGCATTTTAGGAAGCTATGGTTTTCTGGGTGGTTGCTGAGGAATTTCTAAGTGGTTACTACGGTGTTCATATTGGTTGCTATGTGCTTGCCTGCTGGCTTTGGGCAAAACAGCTCTGAGGTTTCATGATATTCCCGCCCTTTTCATAATGCACTATGCTATTTTGAATGTTTTCACGACAGCCAGGGGAAAAGTCTGATAAGAGAACAGTCCAACAAGCTGTATAGTTTATGCATATTCTTTGATAATATTTTTTTTTGAAAGGAAGAAATTAACATTATTATTTAGCAAGAGTGTATTAAATAGTGACAGTAAAGTAGTTTATAATATTACAAAAGTTTTCCATTTCAAATAAATGCTATTCCTCTGAACACTCTATTCATCAAAGAATCCTGGAAAAAAGATGTTTCAAGGTTTGCACAAAAATATTAAGCAGCACAACTGATTTCAAATGTGGTGATAATAGGAAATGTTTCTTGAACAGCAAATCAGCATATTAGAATGATTTCTGAAGGATCACGTGACACTGAAGACTGGAGAAAACTGAAAATTCAGTTTTGTCATCACAGGAATAAATTACATTTATAAACATTCAAATAAAAAAGTTATTTTATTATTTTAAATACTAACTAATAATATTTGACAGTACTACTTTAATGTATTTTTTGCTCAGATTAATCCTTGGTCACCATTAAACACAATATCGAAAGGTAGTGTACATACAGCATAAGGAATCATCAAGATGATGCTAAAATCATCAACATCATTCTGTATTTCTCCTTTCATCCCTCACAAACTGAATTGCAGACTAGTTTTAGACTAGGATATGAATATTTGGTTTCTCATTTTCAGAGCATGTGGCTTTGATCTCACTTATGGCCTTAGTTCCACCTGAAGTTAAACGTCACAGTCCTAACACACCAGTCAAGCTGACGTGTGTGTGACTGGATACTTCCTCCTTCTCTCTCTCTCTCACTCTCTTTCTCATCTCTGTCTTCTATAATCTGTTTTGACAAACCCTCAGGGTCACCACTGCATCTCACAAGTATTTAATTAATTATTTAAGTTTGATCATTAACCATTCATTTTCTCTCTGATTTCTGTGTCCAAGTAGATTCTGAAAGGATCAATGGACATGTGTCCATGGTACAAATTCCTCACAGTGTTTAATCACTAATGGATTATGTGTTTGGCCAGATTAGCATTGGCATAATGCTGCACAAATGCAGCTGCGCTGCCGCCTTGGCTGTTCAGACCGAGGCCACCAGTTCATTAGATAATCCTGGCTCTCAAATTTATTAATAACAAGATCATAACTGACCTCGCAGCTCCAGGCACGGATGAATCGTGCATCATGTGATCTTTGACCCTCAGGCCAGTGATTTCTTGGCCCTGTGATGCTTATATGACGCACTGTGGCAGATTAGGGATTTGAATCCAAAATATTTGTCAACATTTCATTAATGGATTTGTAAATTATGATTGGAATCTGACTTTTGATGGAATTTGAATGTTGATGGAATTACAAAAGCTGATGCAAAAGCGTTTATTAATTATAGACATTATTACTAGTTATAAAAAGACAACTTGACTTTTGTTCTTTATTTTATAATTATTAGTTTCAGGAATTAGGATTATGCCAGCAATGATGTTTAAATGAACCACATTGGGAAAAAACTCATGTGAACATTTGAACGGTTTCTTTCTACTCTGAATTTTGACCTGGGAAGTACTTTACAATTTATATATATATATATATATATATACATATACATACATACATACAGTATATATATATAATTGTAATGATTATTATGATTATTATTTATTTTAATTTGTTTTCTTAGTTTTTTTTTTTTTTTTTTTTTTTACACTGATAACACTGATAAAACCAGTTTTATTTTAATTGACTTTTTGCACAGCTTGGCTTTTTGTTGGACTTTTTTTTTTGTTGGACACTAATACTTAACCCTGAAAAAAAAATTTTAAAAAATTAACAAATATATAACTGTAAATAATTGTGAATTATGAATGGAATAAAGGCTTTTCAGGCATCTGACAAATTCAAATAATTTTTTTTTTTAAAAAAATGCACAAAACAATGTAAAATCAAACTTTTTAACATTATTTTATAGACTGTTGGTTGGCATTTTTGACAGTTTGACATTTTTATATGACTCAAAATTTCAAGCGACAAGGTTTAAAACAAGTATAGATATAATTACAGATACGAGGATGTCTTTTTTTGGTGCAGCTTGTCCATGCAGGTCAGCATGGTCTTCCTAGTGATTCAAGTATAGCACTAATGTTATACTGCCAACATTGCTTTTACAGCGAGGAGTACAACTCATCAATATCTTGACTGTGATTTATCTCAGAAGTAGAAGATGAGAGCACAATAAATGCTCTTGTGAAACTGCAGGATTACTTTAGGAGATGGAAACAACTTATAATTAGAGGTAAATTGCTGAAAAACAACATACAGCCTGATCCATAATTGAGTCTCATTAATCTACTCAGAAAATATTAATTTGTAAATGCCTGGCAACAGAAATCTCTTACTCATCTTCAACAGCTAGCAAACAGTCTCTTACCTAGTTACTACCCACTCGCGGGTGTACACATAAACACAGACCGACCTCCCACATGACAACAAACCTGATAGATCTGTGCATCCTCATGCAAATAAAACACTTCCTTCTTCCTGCAACACTAATTAAAATCTGCCTGCTGGAACGTGATACATGGGAACAATTTACTTACTGCAGCTGATGTTGACTGCTGAAGTTAATTCTGAGTCTTTATTCATTAACTACAGGATATACATGGGATTTTTCGAAATTGAGTGACTTGCAGTGACTTAATGCCACAGTTTGAAAGTTATAAAGTCAGTTGTCATGAAGTCCTATGACCTGTTTAGCATATACAGATGCTGACCAGTGATTTTAATTTTGCATGCATCAGCTACTAATCACGCTTAATTCAATCAGGCTTTGACCTGAATGACTACAGAAGCATTTATAATGTCTATGTGACCATGGTTTCAATGCCTTAGTTCAGATCTACTGTTTTTCACAAATAAGTGCAGTATATATTAATGTATACATTTGATACACAGTAATACAGCCATCTATTTTCAATTTGAAATTACTGTCCTAATATGTTTTGCATTACCACAGCTCTTTAGTAACCTTGTTAACTTCTGGTTTGCATGCATACTTAGTCATCTATTTAATAGCCTCTGCATGTACTGTATATGTGCTTGTTTCATAATGATATTTTGTACTTATTGATTTTGTCAAACAGAAATGTTTAGTTTGACATACTGAATGAATTTCAATATTGTCAACATACAGAAAACCTATTGTTGTTACAAGATTAAAAGCCTGATTTTATTTTTATTCATTTATTTCTTGCTAGATGCTGAATTTCACAGTGTTCATAAGGAACTACAGAAAATATTCTATAATAAATGTACAGTTTTACGGAAAAAAAAAACAGCTATCCCTCCAAGTGATTACTGTATTGCATGAGTAATGAGAGGTAGAAGGGTAAAATAAATTACTTCAGTTCTGGATTGTGGGTCCCCCTGCTGGTTACATAAGGGTAGAGCTTTTATTTTATTTTGACTAAATAAAATAATATCCTTTTTATTAATTTATTTTTATGTGTGTAAAAGGGTATGCATGTGTATAATGTTTCTAATACTTTGACAATGTAAAGCTTCTTTTTTATCCTGCCAATAAAGTCACTTGAACAAGACAGAATAACATATTAAATTGATCAAAAGTGACAGTATAAATACATTTATAATATTACAAAAGTTTTCTATTTCAAATAAATGCTGTTCCTGTGAACATTCTATTCATCAAAGAATCCTGGGGGTAAAATGTATCATGGTTTACACAAAAATATTAAGCAGCACAACTGAGATAGATAGATAGATAGATAGATAGATAGATAGATAGATAGATTCTGTTTCAATCTCACTCTAATAAAACCATCACCTGCTCAGGTGGCTGTAGGCTGCTGTATATTTGTAAATATTCTACCTCTTGAAGACAAGCAGTTTTTTTTTTCCTAAACAACAACCTTAACATCATGAATAATTCAGAATCCACACAAAACCCCACACATCTGCCCAGCACACTCTCCTGTGCAGGTTGTGTTTGGCCATTGTGCTGTTTGGCGTGACAGTGTGGCATTATTCTAGGCTTTGTGTGGGTCTGTATTGTTCTCCTGTGGGCTGCTTTGTTGAGTGAGGGGGTATAGTGGTGATGCTGCAGGGCATTGCTTTATGCTGACTCTGACCTGTGGGAATGGCAGGGAGCGATATGGCCCTATGACTAGGCCACAGAGGAGAAGGAGAGAGGAACAGCTTCAGCAACGCACATCCCAAGAGAGCATCGATTTGGAAATGGACTAAAATACTACTGGATTAAAGACTCGTCTGTTCAAGTCCAAGTGTAGTCATGCAGGAGAACCCAGGCTCTATAGGTGTGGATGGAGGATATGCCAGCAATGTACCTGCTTTCCTCACTAAACTCTGGACTCTTGTGGAGGACCCAGAGACCAGTCATCTGATTTGTTGGAGTACTGTGAGTTCATGATGATGGCGTCCTTTGACTGATTTGTATATGATGATAAATTGTGTGATAAATTGTGTAGATTTGAAATCGAAAGAAACTTACTGTTGTGGACCTCTAATTAAATATTAGTGACCCTGGACCACAAAACCAGTCATAAGGGTAAATTTTTCGAAATTGAGATTTCTACATCATCTGAAAGCTGAATAAATAAGCTTTCCAATCATGTATGGTTTGTTAGGATAGGACAATATTTGGCCGAGTTACATCTATATGAATATCTGGAATCTGAGGGTGCAAAAAAATCTAAATACTGAGAAAATCGCCTTTAAAGTTGTCCAAATGAAGTTCTTAGCAATGCATATTACTAATCCAAAATTAAGTTTTAATATATTTACGGTAGGAAATGTACAAAATATCTTAATGGAGCATGATCTTTACTTAATATCCTAATGATTTTTGGCATAAAATAAAATTGATAATTTTGACCCATACATTGTATTTTTGGATATTGCTACAAATATACTCCAGCGACTTAAGACCGGTTTTGTGGTCCAGGGTCACATTAGGCTTTAATTAGGCAGAGCAATACATATTTAAAAGTTACGTAAGTCAGGGGTTTTCAAACATTTTAATGGCAAATCATCCAAGTATAATGATTTGACTGCAATGAAATAGTAGTTATGTATTTGCATTACTGCATTATAGACAATTTTATATTGTGTGTGGGGAAAAACATAAGCATAAATATGTAGTTTACTAAATTGAATAACTGGATATTATTTGTCTATTTCTAGACAAATACTTTATCTTTACTTAGTTAACAGTGTATATGTTTTACAATAAATATTTTTTTTTCTGCCCAAAATTACAATATCAGAGAAACATTTTCATAAATTTATGTTCCATGTATAATTTTCTTCTATCAAAATTTATCTCAAATTTCCTGGGAACCCTAATGGAGCTATACAAGAGCACTGGAGAGTTCATAGAAAATCTGAGAAATTTTGAAAAATGCTTCTTTGATATTGTAATTTGAGGTAGAAAAAAAGATATTTCTTGTAAAACAGATATAGTGTTAACTAAGTAAATATTTTACAATATTTTAATCATGGTAACACATTATAATAAGGTCCCATTAGTTAACTAACAATGAGCAATAAATTTGTTACAATATTATAATGTTAGCTAATGAAAGTGTTCATTGTTAACTATTCATTGTTATTTCATGTTAGCTCAAATCCATTAAATAATATTAATATAAACTATTTTTTAATAATTTCATAATGTATTAGTAAATATTGAAGTAAAAGTACTTTAGAGGTATTTTTCATTGTCAGTTCATGTTAGCAAATGTGGTTAATATTAAAAAATGGAACTTTATTGTAAATTGTTACCTAATCATTTGTTTTAGCTGTTGTATATTTGAGAGAAATTTTCATAGAAAAAAAGTATATATTTACAATGTATATTCCATCATTCTATATTAACACCATGTGTGAATCTGTCATATTATTCTTTGTGCATAATGGAAATGTAGATTTAAAGTGGTTTTACTATAAAGATGGACTCTAAAATGGCTCTCAAACTGTTTGGTTTGGTCTCCATGGCTCTGCATTTATTATTATTATTACTGATGATCTAGTTTATGTCATCTGAGAAAGATTAATAAGAAGCAGTCTGTTTATACAGGCTATTCAAACTGCATCCGTATGAAAATATCTCAATTCAAAATTAATTTGAAATGAACATCACTGAAAGGTGCAATCAAAGCCCAATGAACAAACGTATGCTGACTGAACTTGGAACCAAAAAAATCAATGACAAACTCTTAAAAATAAATTATTTGCATCAATATGTGGAGATTTGATAATGTTTATGTTCATAATCTTCTGGTGAATTTTTCCCCCATTTCTACCATTTAACATAAATTTGGCAATGAATCACCAATACTGGGCACATGAATTCATTTGTTAAAAATCCTGTGTATCAAAAATCATTTGTGCTAGGGTTGTTTTCATTTAACATTCTGCTTGTGTGTGCAAAACAAGCAATAAAATAAATAACAGCAGGAAGATGAAAACTCAATGAGGTTGAAAAACAGGCAGGCCACGCTTAGCAGATGCTTCTCTCTGATTCACTACAGTCATGTGTCTCAATTTTGCATTTAACAATGTCTTTCAGGAATAGCTTGAGGAAGAACATTAAAAAAAACTCCCTTTAACAAACTATAATCAAAGCAGAGACATGTTTTCCTTTTTGTCTTGTTTTCTCTCATTTTAGACGGGCACCAGCTTTCATGTTTTTGACCAGGGCAGATTTGCCAAAGAGGTTCTTCCCAAATACTTCAAACACAATAACATGGCAAGCTTTGTACGCCAGCTGAACATGTGTAAGTATCATTCTGTGCTGACAAACATCCCAAAGCTATCACAGACATTTCAGATTGAAATAGTATTTGGGTTAACCTCTCACTTCTCTCTCAGACGGCTTCAGGAAGGTGGTGAATATAGAGCAGAGTGGGCTGGTGAAGCCCGAGCGAGATGACACTGAGTTCCAGCACCTCTATTTCCTCCAGGGCCATGAGCATCTCCTTGAACACATTAAGCGCAAGGTGAGACGTCTCATTTTTAAGTGATTCTCACTCTTGCTTTATTCTCAGAGGCCCTGACACATACACACACACACGCACACACACAGGCTGGAGGTTTATGATCTCACATTACTGATGACTCTTTATATGTTTGTGTGTTTGCAGGTGTCAATAGTGAAGAGCGAGGAGACCAAAGTTCGGCAGGAGGACTTGAGTAAGCTGTTGTATGAGGTTCAGGTGCTACGCAGCCAACAAGAGAACATGGAGATGCAGATGCAGGATATGAAACAGTAAGACATTTACATCCACAAATACCCAATTAATCCCATGGCATTATTTACTGCCTATCCTTGACTTTAGTAACAAAAAACTGAACCCCAAACAACAACTTGCCTTTTCACCTCTATTATCCGCTCTAACTTTTCACCTACTTCTCATTCATTGGCTCCTCTGCATTGTGAATCTCAGTGGTTTGGTGTTTTGTTTAAGCTGCCTCAGTAGAACATTCAGTAGATCACCTGACAGATGGGGCCAGCGGTATGATCACATGCCCACAGGTAGATATTAATTTCTAAGGAATAAATAATCATCTATATCTGTAGTTCTCTAATATTTCCAGGGGTTGGACAACATCAAAACAAAAACAAACACTACAGACCACCTAATACACAAACTACTTCAAAACAATTGCTTACAAATAACCCTTAGTTTATCACCTACAATATATGCTTTGTAGTCTGTAATCTATCTATCTATCTATCTATCTATCTATCTATCTATCTATCTATCTATCTATCTATCTATCTATCCTTCTGTATGTCTATCCATCATCCATCTATATCTATCTATCTATCCTTCTGTGTATCTATCTATCTATCTATCTATCTATCTATCTATCTATCTATCTATCCTTCTGTATGTCTATCCATCTATATCTATCCTTCTGTCTATCTATCTATCTATCTATCTATCTATCTATCTATCTATCTATCTATCCTTCTGTATATCTATCCATCCATCATCTATCTTTCTGTATGTGTATCTATCCATCTGTCTATTCTTCTGTATGTCTATCCATCTGTCTATATATCTATCTATCTGTCCATCCGCCCATCAATCTATCCATCTTTATGTCCATCTATCTATCTATCTATCTATCTATCTATCTATCTATCTATCTATCTATCTATCCTTCTGTATGTCTATCCATCATCTATCTATCTATCATCTATCTATCTATCTATCTATCTATCTATCTATCTATCTATCTATCCTTCTGTATGTCTATCCATCATCCATCTATATCTATCTATCTATCCTTCTGTGTATCTATCTATCTATCTATCTATCTATCTATCTATCTATCTATCCTTCTGTATGTCTATCCATCATCCATATGTCTATCCATCTATATCTATCGATCTATCTATCTATCTATCTATCCTTCTGTATGTCTATCCATCCATCATCTATCTTTCTGTACGTGTATCTATCCATCTGTCTATTCTTCTGTATGTCTATCCATTTGTCTATATATCTATCTATCTATCCATCTGTCCATCCGTCCATCAATCTATCCATCTGTATGTCCATCCATCTGTATGTCCATCTATCTATCTATCTATCTATCTATCTATCTATCTATCTATCTATCTATCTATCTATCTATCTATCTATCTATCCATCCATCTATCCTTCTGTATGTCTATCCATCATCTATCTATCTATCTATCTATCCTTCTGTATATCTATCTATCTATCTATCTATATATCCTTCTGTATGTCTATCCATCATCCATCTATATCTATCTATCTATCTATCTATCTATCTATCCTTCTGTATGTCTATCCATCCGTCCATCTATATCTATCTATCTATCTTGTAGGCAAAATGACGTTCTGTGGAGGGAGGTGGTGTCATTGAGGCAAAATCACACACAGCAGCAGAAAGTCATGAACAAGGTAAGAAATCCAGCTCATAACCATAGTGAGAGACAGTGGGTTGATATGGCCATTATTGGGGAAGATGCTGCCGTGCAGATTTTGTGACTGAGTAACGCTGAATCACGCTCTGTTTCTCTGTTATATTAACAGCTGATTCAGTTCCTGTTTAGCCAGATGCAGTCCAACACTCCCAGCACTGTGGGAATGAAGAGAAAGCTGTGAGTGTACCCATTCATCTGTAACACACACACTAATCTGAAGCACTTGATTTTGTATCGATACACACACAAACAAAAAAAGCACAAACAGAAAATAGCAATCAACAGCCTGATGCTCCAACACAAACACAGTAGAGGGAACGGCCAACTCAGCTGGAAACAGTCAGCTGATACAATTCACTGCCCTTGCTGAGATGAATGGACCTGAATGCTGAGTCAGACCTCCTGAGCTCCTGCCCTCACACATGCACCCACAAACACGCACACACCTGAACCGTAGCGCATGACCCTCTACCCTCTATTAAAAAGGTGCACCGTCAGCTAGTGTGACGCATGAGAACAAACTGGGTAAGAGGGACCACAAGAGCCAGTGCTTGGTATTCCACTGCTACTTTTAACTGACTGACTTACTAATAACAAAATTGCTCCAACTTTCTTTCACAGTTTTATCACTAGAGGGCAATAGGATTGTAATTCACAACAACGGTCATAAGTTGTATTTGAGACCTGAACACTTATTGACGTGGCTTTTATCAATTATATGCTGCATTTTTCCTTCTCCCCAGTCCTCTCATGCTGGATGATGGCTGCACCACCCCTCCTGCCTCAAAATTCAGCCATAGCAACTCCACGGAGTCCTTGCAAGAATCTTTCTATATCCAGTCGGTGAGAAAGCTTTTATATTAAAGATTGAAGATCTGACATAAAAGATTTTACTCACTAGCTTTCATATTAAAGATTGAAGATCTGACACAGAAGATTTTACTCACTGTATCATGCCACATGATAACTGTGTACAACTGATGTTTTGATGGTTTTCTCAATCAATAAAATATGACAAACACAGACTCTCTTTCATGTTCAACCAGCCATCCACAGAAAGTGCATCCTGCTCCACTACCAATGTGATGACAGGAGGGCCAATAATCTCTGATGTCACTGAAATCTCACAGTCCAGCACCATGGCTTTACAAATGCAGGCAGAGGAATCTAGGTGAGTGGACCGACCTTCAGAGTTAACCCCAAAACACTAAATGTTTCTGTCCATACATTATTATGTTCATGTTGTTTTGGACCCCATTGACTTTCAATGTATGGACACAAACGTTCTTCTAAACAGGGAGAGAAAACAATGACAGAATTTTCATTTCGTGGTGAACTATCCCTTTAAAATTAGCCACTATGTTTAGTAGGGCCCTGTAACTTCCACCATTCAGAAAATGTTGACAGAAAACACAAAATTTGAGAAAAAATACAACAGAATTTAATTAAGACGTGATCTATTTGTTTAGAGAAAAGTGTCTGATGCTGATTAAGGAAGAGCCGGTGAGTCCTGGGGTGCAGGGGCGAGGAGAGGGTGTACCACTCGGCTCCTGTGAGGTGTGCGCTGAACCCCCTGTCCTCCCTGTTGCCATGGTACAGTCCGTCCTAGAGGGCCGAGGATCTAATTTGGGAGAGAGAAGGGCCAAAAGACCCATGCTGGAGAGGTACAATATATCATCCATATCAAATTAACAAATATCTACAACTCATAGTTAAGACTATTATTTTTCACAGATAAGAAGCACTTACATTTCAGTTAATGTAAAAATCTATTTAAATTTGTATGTAAGACCAGAGATTCCTGATGGTGTAGAGAATGTTGACATGAGCCTGGAGGATTTACAGCTGCTTCTGAGAAGTCACCAGCAGAGCATGGAAACCAGTGCTGCAGCAATGGATGTAGGTCTGAATCGATACAGGAAGAGAGCAAATTCGATGTTTACACATATATAAGTGAATGGGAGGATAGCCATATCATATTAATGACCTTAAAATACATACCCAGATTAAAAGATGATCTCTTCGCTTTCTCATAGCCCTTCACATTTAGCCTGTCTTTGAATGAATGGAACTTCACAGAAATGGACCCAAACCTGAAATCAGTGAGTTTACTGTCATTTGTAAATAATCAGCTGTGATAGCTAAAGCTACACTATGTAATTTATTTTGCAACAATTGAAATGAACAAAATGTAATCTTAAAACCATCTTCCAAACCATGTGTTGTGCCTAACCCTACATCACTATGGTAAGTCTATAGAGTTGTCAGGACGGATTTCCCGGGAAACTGCATAATTTCATTACTTGTCCGTGCGTGCTTACATCATATCCGTAAATAAAGGAAAGAAGGCCAGGCTGGAACCGAAAAGAGTTTGCAAGCAATAAGGGAAAGCAAAAGTGCTCTTAATAAAACTGGAATCAACATAGTTTGCATAGCAACACATTTGCTATGAACTGATTAGGTTCGTAAAACAATGCTGTTGGGAAGAATGTCTACCAGTTATTATTTTGGTCTAGTTATTGACTAGTTTTCAACATTATCGGATATGGCAATTGTTATATCTAGTGTCAGCATTGCCAAACTTTTGTAATGTTATTTTAAAACAGCTGATTTCAACAAGTGAAAACAACAACAGCATGTAACTCACCTACTCATAAAACATATTTTTTAGATATCCGTCTTTCATTATAGACCTTGGTCTGGGACTCAGGGTAGCGCCGTTTAATTTCTTACAGGAATGAAAACCATGAAGCACAACTCACATAATTACCAAAACAATGTTACTCCGCACGCAGGTAACTTGTAGTTTAATACTTCAACCGCTAGAGGGCCATAAAGTTGCATAGTGTTGCATGATAGCTCACAAATGAGGAGAGCTTTTTTTAAATGAATGCTTGCATTATTGTAAGAACTATTTTCTAAACTCTTTCTTTGTGATTGTGCAGGAGCTGGCTAATGCCCTCATCCCTGCTGCTGTGTCCCAGTACATGTTTCAGGGTCAGGAGGGGGAGGCATACCCCACCGCTGGCTATGAGGAGCATTGAAGCCCTGATATGACAGCCAGCACAGATCCCTCCCGAGAGCGAGCAGGTACTGATCAAGTCACTAACATGATGTCCAAATCTTTTGTCTAAATAGTTACTATTAAAATCTACCTCACACTTATGGTTGTCTTGCTTCATTGTTTCTCTCAGAGTGATCCATTTGAAAGCATGCCACTTGGATTGTGCATTATCCCAACCTCAGAAGAGAAGGCTCAAATTTATCTGACTAGTAAATGTGGATGTCATAAACAGAATCAAGTAAACATGCTGACCAGCCCTTTGTGAAGATTCACTTAGTTGGCCATTGGCAGAAGGTGCATTTTTACAAAACAATTTGGAGCAATTCAACTCTTTGGAGATGGAATATTTACAGTAATCCTTTCTCAAAGCCTATAAGGAGTTCAGGCTACATCAAGATCGTTTTGAAGATACTTTTCTCACGATATAATGCATCCTAAGGAAACTTCTATTGCCAAGGAAAAGGCAATATTAAGCATTTCCCTCCCAAACGACTACAATGCAGGTGAACTGTATGCAATATGACGTAAATCACTGTGGCCCGAGTTTGAATGCACTTTAGTCTGTGTGTTGGAGTTTCTGCTTTGTGGAGCTGTGATTTCATTTTCTCTAAAATGTAACTGTAAAAAAGGAATATATTTAGTTCAAATTGATATTATAATGAAGCACACACTTGTATTTCAATATATATTTGAAGACATATCAAAAGTACTGGTTTAATCATATTATGTATGTATTAATGTGAGAGGTCTAGGGGTTAAAGATCAGACCTCGCAGAAAGAAAACTGAAACGACGCACTGCTTTTTGCACAATTTAGTGTCTTTTTCTCAATCATATTTTAGTATCTGAAATATATTATTAAGACATCAAGTATCTTTGTTACAATTTTTCCTTTAGATGATCACTAGCCTTTCAGAATTTAAAGCTGTCTTTGATATGCTTATGACATATTGCGTGATATTTGCCCTCATTTGATACAAATGTATTGACCATACTGGTTAGATGCAAAAGAAGACAGAAATGATTCTTAATCCCTTTTGAGATGAGCACTATTTTTATGTAATATCTATTTTTTAATTATTCATACAATGTATTCTAATTTGACGTTTTCATCTGACTATTTTAAGCCCATCAGCAAAATTGCAGACTATCTAACAATGACAGTGCCTTAGGCTTTAGGAAAGAATGTGTTATTGTTCCTGCCAAACCTCATATATGTAATGAGGGCAAATGAACACACAACATACGATAACATTTTAGAGGCCATAATATATTTGTTATTACAGGGCAGCCATGTAGCAATGCAGAATACCCTAGATCTCTTACAAATGTGTTGAATTTTAAGTGCAATACTACTGCATTTATTTATATGATTTCCCTAAAAAGGAATTTTGCTGCATTGATTTGTATGATTTCTCAAGGATGCAACATCTAATGATGATTTAGATGGGAACTATGATGGAATAAAATAAATTGCACTAAGGGTGATAACTGTATTAGAAATAGTGTTTATTCAGTGTTAGGTTATACTTTTATTTTTCCACTATTCTCTACCAAAGAGCAATAATTAAACAGTTTATTTTGAGAAGGGTGTTTTTTCACATAGCTTGCAAGTCTTTCATTGTATACTTATTTTTTCTTTCGTGATGTAATTAATTGCACTGCTAATAAATGAATGTAGATCAACACAGCAAGACACAAAAGCATGAAAGCAAGAAAGAAAGGAAACCAATGTTTCATATTACTTCTGGATGTAGTCTGTTCCTGACTCCCAAAAAATTGTAAAACAATAAACCTATTTTAAAAGCATGCAGCAAATCTCATTTTACTTCTTACAATTAATGAATGAGATTACATTTCCATATGTATACTGAAATATCATATTGTGGAATAGGCCTGTAGCATTTTTATAAAAGGGTGATAAAGGTATTAGAACGAGATTTTATTCAGTTGGTTTTACTATTCCCTAAATTATTTATTTTGAGAAAGTTAAAATGTTTTCCCCATCGCGATAAATGAATGTAGATTAAACAAGCGAGAAAGAAAGATTGCTTAATAAAATAACATGTATATGAGTATAATAAACACATTTTACTTATCAATCAATAGGCTATAATATTTAGTAATAATATTACATGTTCAAATAGCCTCAGTGCTGAAGTATGACAGGAAGCAGATGAGCCGTAAAGTGAAACGCACAGTCGTAACACAGGACGTACCCAGATGTCCCGGATGTGCTTTCACAGCAGAGTGCCGTATTCCAGTTTTCATCGAGCGCCAAGGCTGTGCAATTCAATTCCACTAATATCGTAATCAACAGTAAAAAAAAAAAAAAAAAAAAACAGTGATTAGTGCAAAGATTAAGAAGCCGCTATATTATCCGTCATACGATGTCAGTTGTACCTCCTAATCGATCATCTACCGGTTGGCCTCGTGGAGTAAATCAGTTCGGCAATAAATACATTAGCCAGCCGGCTAAACCGCTCACCCTGGAGAGAACGATCAATCTGTGAGTATCATTCACCACTGCAAACTGCGTGTGCAATTACATTTATTTCATAACCAGTGCTCAGCGATCCGAGTGATGTACGATGGCTTCTGCTGAAGCAGCATCACCATTTGAACCTGGCAAACAATCGTAGCTCCTTCCTGGTAACTGCTGTTTGTTTGCATGTGCACGTTTATATTAACTTGTACATATATAAGTAGTTAAAACAAAGGGGAAAACGCCATTCGAGACATCGTTTTTGTTGTATTACATCGGTAGTAGATGGTATTGTTTTCTTGTTGTTTTATTGTAAGGGTGCACAATTAATCGAAAACAACCGTAACTTAATCGTTTGGATTACAAACACATTTACAGTTACAGTAGCGCCAAATGTTTCTGTTTACATATTTTTTTCAATGTAACTAATCAGCGAAGAGTTGTTATTGTAAACCAGAGGCGTTAAAAATTGTACTCTCTGCCCTAGACAGGGTTTAAATATGAGATTATGATAGCAAATAAGAAGTACACGCCATCTTTGAATTTAAATAAACACTTGACACAGTGTTCCTCAAAACAAAACAAAAATACCTGCTTTAACTCACACTAGATAAAATGAGACTTCCAGCCAATCAGACATAGTTAAGATTGAGATTTACTTTACAGGGTTTACTTTTTATACATATGCACACAGCCAGACATATAAATTCTGTCCCAAATTACGCACTATATACTATTCATTGTACTTACTTTTATATGGTTATTTTAAGCAGGTACAGTGGATCAGTAACGTTCTATCATATCTTCATTTAATTGACTCCTCAATCATGATGTTTTTTTTTTTTGCAGATACCCACTAACAAATTACACATTCGGCACCAAGGAGCCGCTCTATGAGAAGGACAGCTCGGTAGCCGCACGCTTTCAGCGGATGCGGGAAGAATTTGAGAAAAGGTAGGATCTGTGAGGCGGTGGAAGGGTTCTGATCATCTGTTTCTGAACTCCCTCGCGTGCTGCTGCAGCTGGGAACCACCTTCTTCAAACTGTAAGCAGCCAGTGGTTCACTGAAATTTTTACTTATATTATCCCGATTGTGATCACTAAAATGGTGCTTTTTCGATTGTAAATCAAAGTAACCCTGCATAATTGTTGTTTCATTTTGTTCATTATATTGCAATGCTGAGTTTGCTTCTCTTTGCATTGTTTTGTTTGTTCATCATGCATTTGTTGAAAAAGTGTCAGTCCCACTTTATATCAGGTGGCCTTAACTACTATGTACTTACGTTTAAATTAATCATTTGATACAGTGCACTTATTGTGTACATGTTTTTACATTGTACTTATATTTTTAAACATACCTATATGTAATTTCATCTGTAATTAATTTCTGTAATTACATGTATAATTACACTGTTGACCCATCCCTTACACCTTAACCCACCCTTAAACCGACCCATAACACCAAACCTGTCCCTGACCTTAGCCGTATCCCACCTCAATAGCAGCAAAACTGTTTTGCAATGCAATATGAACATTAAGTACGTTGTACTTATTTTTTGATGTAAGTACATAGTAGTTAAGGGCACCTAATATAAAGTGTGACCAAAGTGTCTACTAATACTTTTGTCAGTGGTTCACTGTTTTTATACATTATATTATATTATTTATTTATTTTATTTTACTTTACAGTCCCGGGGGTGAGTTGAATCCTGGAGAGGATGAGGTGGAGGGGCTGAAACGACTAATGACTGAGGTATTATTGCTTTTCTGACTGTATTTAAAGTAATAATTGGTTGAATTTACAGAATTTCTTAAACAACAGTCTGTGCAGTTCAGAGCTGATAGTGTGTAGAGTGTAAATTCTAGTCAGCTAAGTCAAGACAAAAAGACTTATTATTGTACCATCTTGTGTTACATGAAATGCCATATTATGTAACAAAGGAAGATTTGAAATGCACTGAAGAATAATTCCTAAATTTGTTGTCAAGATTTTGGGGCGTCAGGATGGAGTGAAACAGGACTGGGTCATTGATGACTGTATTGGGAACTGGTGGAGACCAAACTTTGAACCACCTCAGGTGACTACTCTATTCCCTTTCCCTCAGACAGACATGCACTGGATCACTAACAGTATATATTGTTTTGTTCACTTTCAAGCACATTAACTAAACACAATGAAATCTATAGTTATTATAGTTGGATTCAGTGGTAAATCACACTGAACATGTCTCATTTCCTTCCACAGTACCCTTATATTCCAGCACACATCACTAAGCCTAAAGAACATAAGAAGCTTTTTCTAGTACAGCTGCAAGAGAAAGGTAGGACGAAATGCATTCTGTTTACTCGATGTACCCTGAGAAAAAAGTGATTCTACTGCTTGTGTGTTGTGTTTTTTAGCATTGTTTGCTGTGCCTAAGAACTACAAGCTGGTGGCTGCCCCCTTGTTTGAGCTTTATGATAATGCTCCTGGCTATGGCCCAATTATATCCAGTCTTCCACAGCTACTGAGCAGGTGAGATGTTACTTTTGAACCCTGTAGCATGTAGTAAATGGGCTTCACATAATTTAATATTGATAAATGCTGTCTAATTAAATTAATCATTGCAAATGTTCATTCCCTTGCACAGGTTTAACTTCATCTACAATTGAGAAGCATCAGGATTTGTCATGACCTTGGACTGTCTCTGTGAGCACAGTCTGATGGGGTAACGGATGAAGATGTGTTGTTTAGGTGTTGGCGAGGTCTATTGAGGTTTACAAAATCTCTCATTTTCTGGCCTGTGTGCATTACATTGGTTTAGATTGCATAGAAATGTGTGCATTTTTTCTCTCGTTTATAGATACATTGTAACTCTTTATTATTGAACTTTGTCATCAAGTAACTACATTTTTATGTTTGACTAAGTGGTGAAAACAATGTCTTTAGAAAAATGTTTCAGTGACTTTTTTTTAAACCTTGTATATTTGTCAGTGCTTTTTATAATAAATTGTTCACATGGAGATTTCACAGGTTTCCTTTTGTGTAATTTATTGTTGCTGTATATGAAGGAAGGATTTGCATTTTTGTTAGTCAAGTTGTTAGTTAGTTTGTTTCTTTGTCCAAAAACAGTCATAATTTAGTTTTATAAACCATTTTCCACACTTACTCTGACCCTAGGAACTAAACAGACTGTTTTGCATTAAGCAGAGCCACTTTTGCTACACCACAGCCAGGACAAGTTTTGACATTTGTTTTTAAAGGATAGGTTCACCCAAAAATACAAAATTTGCTCACCCTCAGGTTATCCGAAGTGTAGATGAGTTTGTTTCTTCATCAGAACAGATTTGGAGAAATTTAGCATTACATCACTTGCTCACTAATGGATCCTCTGCAGTGAGTGGATGTGGTCAAAATGACAGTTTAAACAGCTGATAAATACATCACAATAACTTGACCAAAAGCAGAAATGTAGAGTTAAATACTTAAATGATGGATCTGTTTATTGCAAACACAGCTTTTCACTTGACAAGAAGTTAAATTGATAGACTGGAGTCATGTGGATTACTTTTGGATTATTGTGATGTTTTTATCAGCTGTTTGGAATCTCATTCTGATGGCACCCATTCACTGTAGACTAGAGGATGCATTGGTGAGCAAGTGATGTAATGCTAAATTTCTCCAAATCTGTTCTGATGAAGAAACAAACTCATCTACATTTACGATGGCCTGCAAATTTTTCATTTTGGGTGAACAATTCCTTTGTCATTGTTTGTCTTGTCTTTATTTATTTGTTTTTTTTAATTTTTTTATTTAGTGTGTGTGTGTGTGTTTTCTATAGGTCTTTATCTTTTTTACTTGCTAAATTACTATCTATAGGTTTTCTTTTTAAATCTGTATTTGAGGGTGTGTTATAAAAACAGTGGTCACACTTGAATATAACATGATTTTACTTTATAATCCTAAACAGATCATTACTGAATGTACATTTAAATTTGGTTTTCATTACATTTTCATATTTGTTTGTACACCAACTACTGATCTTTTATCATATAATGATATACTGTGACATGTTGCTAATTAATTAGTAATGAAAGTGCTGCTAAAACTTGTGCTTGTGGCAATGATGTGGTCTTTGTTTTGTGTTTCTGTAGGCGAGCATGCCATTTAGCGTATGTTGTTTTGTGGGAGGGGTTATTTCCGGAGCTCATATTTTGTTTCTGATATTAGAGATTCAAAATATTTTTGATCATGATGGAGAGCAACGTAGGTTTCAATTCCACATGTAACAGCACTGCTGTAGGTTCAGAGAAGATCGCTCCTGCTGTAGTTCTGGGTTTGTGCTGTTTGGCTGGTTTGCCAAGCAACATTGCGGTAATCATCAGCATTGCATGTGAGTGGAACAAAAATCTGAGCTTCACCTTAAATCTAATGCTAAACCTTGCGGTCTCTGATGCTTTGACCCTTTGCTTGGCTCCTTTTGTGCTGTATGGAATACTGTTTGGATGGAAATTCGGCCTTTGGTCTTGTAAGTTCCTGTTTTTTTTGGGTCACTGGAGTCTGTATGTTGCTGTTCTGACGGTCACCTCCATGAGTGTGCACCGCTATCACAATGTCATCAAGTCAAGAGTCACTAACAGGATGATACTGCACAGACTGGAAAGACGGCACAGGTGCGTTCAGCTGATTGGCATCTGGATTCTAGCCTTTGCTTTTGCCCTACCAGTATTTTTTACTCAGTGGCTCAAAGACAAGGATGGATTGCTAAGATGTCAGAGGACAATGGAGTCACAGTCTGTAGAAGTGACTGTTTTGCTTTTTGAGATCCTGTTGGGGTTTATCATTCCATTTTGTATAATTTTGACATGTTATCTATGGTTGAACAAAGGATTGAGACAAAAAGCCAAGAGCTCCAGTCTAACTAGAGCTCCACAGGACCAGGAACCCAGAAACCAGAGGACAAAGGTTAGGACTTACAAGAAGAGACTTGTGATCAGCATTGTTGTGGCTTTCTTTCTGTTTTGGACTCCTGTGCACATTATCAATGTGATTGACATAGTTACTACTCTGACTAAAACATCTCATCCAGATGTTCATTCCCAACTGAAGTCCTTCCGCCGAGTATATGGTGATACAAGCAAGACTCTGGCTTTGCTAAACTGCTGTCTGAATCCTTTTCTCTATGCCATCTCTTCAGAGAATCTTATTAAATATTTCAGAAAGAGATAATTAAAATTTTCTGATCGAATTATTTGTTTTCAGTCAAATATATGTTTAAATATTCCATTCACTATTATGCAAAATAGTTCTAAAATACCAAAGGAAAGAAATAATAATGAGGAAATAGTAATGAAAATTCCAGTGAAATATCTTAGTCCATTATTATGTATATATTTTGCTGTAATTGAGTGGCAGTTGCTCTCTGCAGATGAAGTTGTGGGATGATGCATCTGAAATATTTAGTTCAGAGTTACAGTGAGTCTCTTCCATTTTATAAAAACATTTATGAAGGCAAAAAGTAGAAAAAAATGGACTATGTGAGAAAAGAAAAAAAGTGATAAAAAGTCATGGGATAGTTTTAATGTTTTTGTTGTGACTGGGTATGTTTATGCATAAACCCAAATAATAATAATAATAAAAAACCTAACACTATCAGTTATAAATTCAATATCTCTGTTAATTATTTAGTGGAGAAGAGTAGAGAAGTATCCCTAGCAAAAAAGAGCTAGTCATATTTAAGTTCTGTAAAAATAAAAAGAGAGAAAGACATGACTGGTAGGAAACCAGTTATAATTTGAAAGTTAAAATTTATAGACATTTGAAGAAAGAAAATTAGAGTGTGTTGACACTCTAACACAAAGAAGCATTTTAGTAAAAAAGGCTGATAGGCTTCTAAATAAAACACACTATGTGTGAAGAACTTCTGAAGAACCATCTTTTTTAGAGTGTGGTTTCACAATGTTTTTCTCACATGGTTTACAATAAATGAGAACATGCTGTTGATGGACTAACACTATTCAACAACTGTCTGATTGCATTTTATACAGGAATATGATCTGAATATATGTGATCTGAATATATTCATGAATATATATTACATGAATGGAGTCTTGTAAGTATCATTAAGTAACATTGTATGTAATCGCATTTTATTTGATTGCTGTAAATTTTATTAAACAGATGGAAATGTTCATATCAGGGTTGCAGTTTTTGAGATGGCCTTGGTCTTTGGTAATCTGGTTTAAACTGGATATGTTACATCTATAAATAGAGTTATAAGATGGCCATACATAAGAACCAAAAAAAAAAAAAAAAGCATGAGGTAAATGTCTTCAGTTTGCATGAGTGGCAATATCAGGAGTCAACAAAAAAAAGAGAACCGGAAGAGAAATAAATGTGTGAAAACCACAAAACAAGAAAGAACATCAAGAAGAAGATTGCAAGAAGGCAGCATCAACACAACTGATGCCACAGGACTGAGCTCAAGAGACTTCCTGCAAAAGGAGAACCAGACAATACAAATGACATGGGGTATTTTTAAAACTTTATGTTTATCATTATAGTTATCATTCCTTGTGTGAACTGTCCTTTCTGTGTTCTCCACTCTGTGTCAGTACACTCCTCTGAAACAGGCTCATTTTCATGTTGTATATATCACACTGCTAGCTCGTTCTCTCTTTCATTCAACCAAAGTCCCTTTAAGGCAAGTTATTTCACTTAGGCAGCCAACTTTGAAATGCCTCTTGGGCAGCTATTTCACCCATGTAAGTACAGCTCCTATCTCTTTGAATTGGGAAACATCAAATTCTCCAAAGCTGTCAACCAAGTTTACGATTAAATTTTATATTTGAAACAACTGATTTGTATAAAATTGCATATAAGGCATTTTAATAGCGTTCTAAAAACATTTTAATGATATGAGTAAAAATATATGTACTCTTTTTTTCGCAAAATGCTCACCTCTAAAGAATTAATCTTTTTCCAGCTAAAGCCCAATTTATACTTCTGCGTCGGATAATTCCAATTTTATAGCTGAAATTCAGCCGAGGTAGTCTGAAAAGCATACCATAAACACCGGGTTTGTTTGTTCTTTACAGCGCGCCTCTGATCTGCAGCGCGTCTAGCACGCGCTTCTCCAGCACGCGCTTTTCTCCTGTGTTCCATATAAAGCCGCGCACTCGCATAATTTTAAAAATTAACGGTCATTTTGTTTTACTGACTGACTACCGTAGCCTCTACTTGCTACGCCGTAAGCTGTGTGTCGGTTTTCATTTATACTTCTGCGTCGTCGTCCGCGTCGACGTGCAGTACACATGCGGACCGCTAGTCTCCAGTGTCCACGGGCATGTTGCTTGTGAACCCGCAGTACCACGGCAAAAGCCGAAGAAGAAGCGGCTCGTCGGAGAAGCATAGCCGTGACGGCGGAAAATAAATATCAAATCATTAAATCATTATTTAAAACTGCAAAAAGGAGACAACAACGGAACAGGAGAAGATGGCATTCTTTCAGTCTCCACAAGGACGTGTACCACGGCAGATCAACATTGTTTGTCGCAGACAACTACTGATGTATAATGCTATGTACTAATAAATGATAAGACACTTGCTCTTTGCTTTGTTTTATTTTAAATAAGAAGGTGTAACATTAAACTATATTACAGTGCTCATAAACCACACACAACTCAAGTACATACGGAGGGAGGGGTTCTAGCAGACCAATCACAGCGCTTGCGGTCCGCGTAGAA
>JAFVLL020002783.1:0-13158 GCA_021397915.2 Tor tambroides | reverse complement strand
CATCTATCCATCCATTTGTATGTCCATCCTTTCATCCATCTATCTATCTATCTATCTATCTATCTATCTATCTATCTATCTGTCTATCTATCTATCTATCTATCTGTCTATCTATCTATCCTTCTGTATGTCCATCCTTTCATCCATCTATCAATATTTCCGTCCACCCATTCATCCATCTATCCATCTTTATGTCCATCCTTTCATCTATCTATCTATCTATCTATCTATCTATCTATCTATCTATCTATCTATCTATCCGTCTGTCCATCCATTTATCCATCTGTATGTCCATCCATCCATCCAACCAACTATCTATCTATCTATCTATCTATCTATCTTGTAGGCAAAATGACGTTCTGTGGAGGGAGGTGGTGTCACTGAGGCAGAATCACACACAGCAGCAGAAAGTCATGAACAAGGTAAGAAATACAGCTCATAACCACAGTGAGAGACAGTGGGTTGATATGGCCATTATTGGGGAAGATGCTGTCATGCAGATTTTGTGACTGAGTAACACTGAATCACGCTCTGTTTCTCTGTTCTACTAATAGCTGATTCAGTTCTTGTTTAGCCAGATGCAGTCCAGCACTCCCAGCACTGTGGGAATGAAGAGAAAGCTGTGAGTGTACTCATTCATCTGTAACACACACACTAATCTGAAGCACTTGATTTTGTATCGATACACACACAAACAAAAAAAGCGCAAACAGAAAATAGCAATCAACAGCCTGATGCTCCAACACAAACACAGTAGAGGGAACGGCCAACTCAGCTGGAAACAGTCAGCTGATACAATTCACTGCCCTTGCTGGGATGAATGGACCTGAATGCTGAGTCAGACCTCCTGAGCTCTTGCACACGCACACACACACACGCACCCACAAACACGCACACACCTGAACTGTAGCGCATGACCCTCTACCCTCTATTAAAAAAGGTGCACCATCAGCTAGTGTGACGCATGAGAACAAACTGGGTAAGAGGGACCGCAAGAGCCAGTGCTTGGTATTCCACTGCAACTTTTAACTGACTTACTAATAACAACATTGCTCCAACATTCTTTCACAGTTTTACCACTAGAGGGCAACAAGACTGTAACTCACAGCAACAGTCATAAGTCTTTTGTGTTTGAGACCTCAACACTAATTATTGATGTGGCTTTTATCAATTATATGCTGCATTTTTCCTTCTCCCCAGTCCACTCATGCTGGATGATGGCTGCTCCACCCCTCCTGCCTCAAAATTCAGCCATAGCCACTCTACGGAGTCCTTGCAAGAATCTTTCTATATCCAGTCGGTGAGAAAGCTTTTATATTAAAGATTGAAGATCTGACATAGAAGATTTTACTCACTCGCTTTCATATTAAAGATTGAAGATCTGACACAGACGATTTTACTCACTGTATCATGCCTCTTACAACTGGTGTTTTGATGGTTTTCTCAATCAATAAAATATGACAAACACACTCTCTTTCATGTTCAACCAGCCATCCACAGAAAGTGCATCCTGCTCCACTAGCAATGTGATGACAGGAGGGCCAATAATCTCTGATGTTACTGAAATCTCACAGTCCAGCACCATGGCTTTACAAATGCAGGCAGAGGAATCTAGGTGAGTGGACCGAGCTTCAGAGTTAAAGGGATAGTTCACCCCAAAACACTAATACATTATTATGATCATGTTGTTCTGGAACCCATTGACTTTCTATGTATGGACACAAACGTTCTTCTAAATAGGGAGAGAAAACAATGACAGAATTTTCATTTTGTAGCGAACTATCCCTTTAATACTGTTTAGTAGGGCCCTATAATTTCCAAAATTTGGAAAATGTTGACAGAAAACATGACATTTGAGAAGAAATACACCAGAATTTGTCTATTTGTTTAGAGAAAAGTGTATGATGCTGATTAAGGAAGAGCCAGTGAGTCCTGGGGTGCAGGGACGAGGAGAGGGTGTACCACTCGGCTCCTGTGAGGTGTGCACTGAACCCCCCGTCCTCCCTGTTGCCATGGTACAGTCCGTCCTAGAGGGCCGAGGATCTAATTTGGGAGAGAGAAGGGCCAAGAGACCCATGCTGGAGAGGTATAATATATCATCTGTATCAAAGTAACAAATATCTACAACTTAAGATAGTTAAGACTATTGTTTTTCACAGATAAGCAACACTTACATTTCAGTTCATTTAAAAATCTATTTTAATTTGAATGTAAGATCAGAGATTCCTGATGGTGTGGAGAATGTTGACATGAGCCTGGAGGATTTACAGCTGCTTCTGAGGAGTCACCAGCAGAGCATGGAAACCAGTGCTGCAGCAATGGATGTAAGTCTGAATCGATACAGGGAGAGAGCGAATCCGATGTTTACACACGTACAACTGAATGGGAGGATAGCCTTATCATATTAATGACCTTAAAATACATAATGGATTAACAGATGATCTCTCCACTTTCTCTTAGCCCTTCACATTTAGTCTGTCTTTGAACGAGTGGAACTTCACAGAAATGGACCCAACCCTGAAATCAGTGAGTTTACTGTCATTTGTAAATAATCAGCTGAGATAGTTAAAGCTATTCTATGTAATTTATTTTTCAACAAATAAAATGAACAAAATGTAATCATAAAACCATCTTCCAAACCATATGTTTTGCCTTACCCTAAATCATTATGGTAAGTCTATAGTAATTATTTATATTTCAAAGTTGTCAGGATGGATTTCCCGGGAAACTGCATACTTTCATTGCTTGTCCGTGTGTGCTTACATCATATCCGTAAATAAAGGAAAGAAGGCCAGGGTGAAATCTAAAAGAGTTTGCAAGCAATAAGGGAAAGCAAAAGTACTCTTAATAAAACTAGAATCAACATAGTTTGCATAGCAACATATTTGCTGTGAACTGATTAGGTTAGTAGAACAATGCTGTTGAGAAGTTATTATTTTGGTCTATTTGCCTAAAATGCCTTGCCAAGTTATAGTCTCACCATTATCTGATATGAATGGCAATCGTTATATCTAGTGTCAGCATCGCCAAGCTTTTGTAATGTTATTTGTAAGTTTATTTCAACAAGTGAAAACAACACCATGTAAGCTTACCTATACTCATAAAACAACATGTTTTTTAGATACTCGTCTTTCGTTAGAGACCTCAGGGTAGCGACCTTTAATTTCTCACAGGAATGAAAACCACACAAAGTAGCAGAGCCGAAATACAACTCACGTAATTACCAAAACAATGTTCCACCGCAGGTAACTTGTAGTTTAATACTTCAACCGCTAGAGGGCCATAAAGTTACATACAGTAGTATTGCTTATATGCATGATGGCTCAAAAAAATAAAAATAAATAATTGCATGAACTATTTTCTAAACTATTTCTATGTGCATGTACAGGAGCTGGCTAATGCCCTCATCCCTGCTGCTGTGTCCCAGTACATGTTTCAGGGTCAGGAGGGGGAGACGTACCCCACTGCTGGCTATGAGGAGCAGTGAAGCCCTGAAATGACAGCCAGCACAGATCCCTCTTGAGAGCGAGCAGGTACTGATCAAGTCACTAAGTTGATGTCCAAATCTTTTGTCTAAATAGTTGTATACTATTAAAATCTACCTCACACTTATGGTTGTCTTGCTTCATTGTTTCTCTCAGAGTGATCCATTCGAAAGCATGCCACTTGGATTGTACATTATCCCAACATCAGAAGAGAAGGCTCAAATTTATCTGACTAGCAGATGTGGAGGTTATAAACAGAATCAAGTAAACATGCTGACCAGCCCTTTGTGAAGATTCACTTAGTTGGCCATTGGTGGAAGGTGCATTAAACACTGGGAGCAATTCAACTCTTTGGAGATGGAATATTTACAGTAATCCTTTCTCAAAGCCTATAAGGAGTTCAGGCTACATCAAGATCATTTTGAAGATATTTTTCTCATGATATAATGCATCCTAAGGAAACTTCTATTGCCAAGGAAAAGGCAATATTAAGCATTTCCCTCCCGAACGACTACAATGCAGGTGAACTGTATATGCAATATGACGTAAATCACTGTGGCCCGAGTTTGAATGCACTTTAGTCTGTGTGTTGGAGTTTCTGCTTTGTGGAGCTGTGATTTCATTTTCCCTAAAATGTAACTGTAAAAAATGAATATATTTAGTTCAAATTGATTTCATAATGAAGCACACACTTGTATTTCAATATATATTTGAAGACATATAAAAAGTACTGGTTTAATTATATTATGTATGTATTAATGTGAGAGGTCTAGGGGTTAAAAATCAGACCTCGCAGACAAAAAACTGAAAACGATGCACTGCTTTTTGCACAATTTAGTGTCTTTTTCTCAATCATATTTTAGTATCTGAAATATATTATTAAGACATCAAGTATCTTTGTTTCAATTTATCCTTTAGTTGATCTACTAGCCTTTCAGAAATTACAGCTGTCTTTGATACGCTTATGATATATTGTGTGATATTTGCCCTTATTTGATACAAATGTATTGACCACACTGGTTAGATGCAAAAGATAGAATCAACGATTCTTAATGCCATTTTAGATGAGCACTATACTTATGTAAAATGTAACATCTATATTTTAATTATTTATACAATGTATTCTAATTTGACATTTTCAGCTGACTATTGCAGCCCATCAGCAAAATTAGAGACTATCTAACAATGGCAGTGCCTTAGGCTTTAAGTAAGAATGAGTTTATTTTTCCTGCCAAACCACATATATGTAATGAGGGCAAATGAACATACAACATACAATAACATTTTAGAGGCCATAATGCACTTTGTTATTAGGGCAGCCATGTAGCAATGCAGAAAACCCTAGATCTCTTACAAACGTGTTGAATTTTAAGTGCAATACTGCTGCATTTATTTATATGATTTCCCTAAGAAGGAATTTTGCTGCATTGATTTGTATGATTTCTCAAGGATGCAACATCTAATGTTGATTTAGATGGGAACTATGATGGAATAAAATAAATTGCACTAAGGGTGATAACTGTATTAGAAATAGCATTTATTCAGTGTTAGTTTATACTTTTATTTTTCCACGATTCTCTATCAAAGAGCAATAATTAAATGGTTTATTTTGAGAAGGGTGCTTTTTCACATAGCTTGCAAGTCTTTCATTGTATACTTTTATTTCTTTAATAATGTAATTAATTGCACTGCTAAAAATGAATGTAGATAAACACAGCAAGACACAAAAGCATGAAAGCAAGCAAGAAAGGAAACCAAATGTTTCATATTATTTCTGGATGTAGTCTGTTCTGACTTCCACCAGCATGTTAAAAAATATGTGCACAAAAAAATTGTAAAACAATAAACCTATTTTAAAAGCATGCAGCAAATCTCATTTTACTTCTTATAATAAATGAATGAGGAGATTACATCAAACAGTTTCATATGTAAACTGAAAAATCTCTGTCATGTTGTGGAATAGGCCTGTAGCATTTTTAGAAAAGGGTGATAAATGTATTTTATTCATGTATTTTATTGTTTTTACTATTCCCTACCACAGATAAATGGTTTAACTAAACTATTTATTTTGAGAAAGTTAAAATAGGCCTGTTTCTTCTCTTCCCATTGTGATTAGGCTACTTGCAATGGTAATGAATGTAGATTAGAGGAGCAAGAAAGAAAGATGGCTTAATAAAATAATAACATGTTTATGAGTATAATAAACACATTTTACTTATCCATCAATATGCCGTAATATTTATTAATATTATATGTTCCAAAAGCCTCAATGGTGACGTATGACAGTAAGCACGTGAGCCGTAAAGCGAAACACACGGTCGTAACACAAGACGTAGCGGATCTCCCGGATGTGCTTTCACAGCAGAGTGCCGTATTCCAGTTTTCATCGAGCGCCAAGGCTGTGCGATTCAACCCCAGTAATATTGTAATCAACAGAAAAACAAGTGATTAGTGCAAAGATTAAGAAGCCACTATATTATCCGTCATACGATGTCAGTTGTACCTCCTAATCGATCATCTACCGGTTGGCCTCGTGGAGTAAATCAGTTCGGCAATAAATACATTAGCCAGCCGGCTAAACCGCTCACCCTGGAGAGAACAATCAATCTGTGAGTAACATTCACCGCTGCAAACTGCGTGTGCAATTACATTTATTTCATAAGCAATGCTCAGCGATCCTACTGATGTACGATGGCTTCTGCTGAAGCAGCATCACGCATCAACCTGGCCAACAATCGTAGCGCCTTCCTGGTTAGTGGTTACTGCTGTTTGTTTGCGTGAGCATGATTATATTAACGTTAACGTCTAACGTACATATGTAAGAAGTTAAAATTAAGGGAACATGTCATTGAGACATCGTTTTTGATATATTACATCGGTAGCAGATGGTATTGTTTTCTTGTTGTTTTATTGCACAATTAATCGAAAATAACAGTGACGTTAGTCGTTTGGTGCAGTGGAGTAAGTTTACAAACAAATCATTTACAGTTAACGTTACAGTAGCGCCAAATGTTTCTATTTACATTTTTTTTCCAGTGTAACGAACCAGTGGAGAATTGTAATTGTGAACCAGAGGCGTTCAAATTTGTACTCTCTGCCTTAGACAAGGTTAAAATATAAGATTATGATAGCAAAAAATATGTACACAGCATCTTTGAATTTAAATGAACACTTGACACAATGTTCTTTAAAAAAAAAAATTGCTTTGACTCACACTAGATAAAATGAGACTTCCAGCCAATCAGAGATAGTTAAGCTGGGGATTTACTTTACAAGGTTATTTTTTATTTTTTTATTTTTTTATCCATATGCACATAGCCGGACACATCAATTTTGTCCCAAATTATGCACTATACACTCACTATGCACTTGTACTATGTACTCTGCTATCTATCTGACTTTTATATGGTTATTTTAAGCAGCTACAGTCACTACATGAATTGTCCAACATTCCACACTTTTTTTTTTTTTTTTTTAGTTAAGTGCATCATCCAGGTATTTAAAGTGCTTTTTTCATATTTTCCTGTGTGCTGATCCCCTAGTGGATGAGTAAAGTTCTATCATATCTTTATTTAAATCATAATTTAAATCATGATTTTTTTTTTTGCAGATACCCACTAACAAATTACACATTCGGCACCAAGGAGCCGCTCTATGAGAAGGACAGCTCGGTAGCCGCACGCTTTCAGCGGATGCGGGAAGAATTTGAGAAAATTGGGATGCGGCGGACGGTGGAAGGGGTTCTGATAGTTCACGAGCACAGACTCCCTCACGTGCTACTGCTGCAGCTGGGAACCACCTTCTTCAAGCTGTAAGCAGCCAGTAATTCACTGGAGTTTGTGTGTTATAAATGTGATCGATTCAAATGGTTGCTTTTCAGTGGTTAATCTGTACTATATTGTTAAAAGTAACCTATCCTCACGTATACATGATTCTTTATACATTTTTTGTTCATTATTTTACCATGACTTGTTTTCTTTTCTTTGCATTGTTTTGTTTGTTCAATATGCATTTGTTGAAAAATTGTTTCTAGCAGTTTATATATGGTTTTTTTCCAGTCCTGGGGGTGAGTTGAACCCTGGAGAGGATGAGGTGGAGGGGTTGAAACGACTAATGACTGAGGTATTATTGCTTTTCTGACTATATTTAAAGTAATAATTGGTAGAATATCTGCAATTTTTTTTTCAACTACGATCTGTTCAATTTAGAGCTGAGTGTAAATGCAATCAGCCAAAAATATTTATTATCAGAGTATTGTACCATCTTGTATGACATTAAATGCCATATTATGTAACAACTAGCAAAGGATGATTTGATATACACTAAGAATAATTCCTAAATTTGTTGTCAAGATTTTGGGGCGTCAGGATGGAGTGAAACAGGACTGGGTCATTGATGACTGTATTGGGAACTGGTGGAGACCAAACTTTGAACCACCTCAGGTAACTACTCTGTTCACTTTCCCTCAGAGAGATATGCACTGGATCACTAGCAGTATATATTGTTTTGTTCACTTTCAAGCACATTAACTAAACACAATGAAATATAAAATTAGTATAGTTTTAATCAATGGTAAATCACATTGAGCATGTCTCATTTCCTTCCACAGTACCCTTATATTCCAGCACACATCACTAAGCCTAAAGAACATAAGAAGCTTTTTCTAGTACAGCTGCAAGAGAAAGGTAGGATGAAATGCATTGTTTACTCGATGTACCCTGAGTAAAAAGTGATTATACAGCTTAACTTGTGTGCTGTGTTTTTAGCATTGTTTGCTGTGCCTAAGAACTACAAGCTGGTGGCTGCCCCCTTGTTTGAGCTTTATGATAATGCTCCAGGCTATGGGCCAATTATTTCCAGTCTTCCACAGCTTCTGAGCAGGTGAGATATTTCTTTTGAATCTTGTAGCTTGTAGTAAATGGGCTTCAATTTAATATTGATAAATGCGGTCTAATTAACTTAATGATTGCAAATGTTCTTTCTTCTGACTAGGTTTAACTTCATCTACAATTGAGAAGCGTCAGAATTTGTCATGACCGTGGACTGTCTCTGTGAGCGCAGTCTGATGGGGTAACGGATGAAGATGTGGTGTTTAGGTGTTGACGAGGTCCATTGAGGTTTACAAAATCTCTCTTTTTCTGGCCTGTCTGCATTACATTGATTTAGATTGCATAGAAATGTGTGCATTTTTTGTCTCGTTTATAGATACATTGTAAGTCTTTATTATTGAACTTTGTCATCAAGTAACTACAATTTTATGTTTGACTAAGTGGTGAACACAATGTCTTTAGAAAAAACGTTTCAGTGACCTTTTTTTTAACCTTGTATATTTGTCAGTGCTTTTTATAATAAATTGTTCACATGGAGATTTCTCAGGTTTCCTTTTGTGTAATTTATTGTTGCTGTACATGAAAGAACGATTAGCATTTTTGTCAGTCAAGGTTTCTTTGTCCAAAAAGAGTCATGATTTAGTTTTATAGACCATTTTACTCACTTACTCTGACCCTAGGAACTAAAGAGACTGTTTTGCTATAAAATCTGTTTAAATGGGTGGACTGACATGAATCACAACTTGTTGCAAAAATAAATTTAAGCCACTCTTTCCTGAAGTTAAGAAGAGCCACTTTTGCTACACCACAGCCAGGATAAGGCACAATGTTTTTGACATTTCTTTTTAAAGGAAAGGTTCACTCCAAAATACAAAATTTACTCACCCCCAGGTTATCTAAAGTGTAAATGAGTTTTTCATTAGAACAGATTTGTAGAAATTTAGCATTACATCACTTACTCACCAATAGATCCTCTGCAGTGAATGGATGCGGTCAGTGACAGTTTAAACAGTTGATAAAAACATCACAATAGCTTGGACAAAAGCAGCAATTTAGAGTTAAATACTTAAGTGATGGATTTGTTTCTTGCAAACACACAGCTTTTCACTTCACAAGATGTTAATTGATAGACGAGCCGTGTGGATTATTGTGATGTTTTTATCCGTTGTTTAGCCTCTCATTCTGACGGCACCCATTCACTGCAGAGGATGCATTGGTGAGCAAGTTATGTAATGCTAAATTTCTCCAAATCTGTTCCGATGAAGAAACAAACTTAAACATTTTGGATGGCCTGCAGATTTTTCATTTTTGGTTGAACAATTTCTTTGTCATTATTTGTTTGGTCTTTATTTATTCATTTATATAGTGTGTGTGTGTGTGTGTTTTCAATAGGTCTTTTTCACCTGCTAAATTACAATATATATGTTTTCTTTTTAAATTTATGTGTATTTGCAGGTGTGTTATAAAAACACTGGTCACACATGAATATAAATTACAGTGGTGTATAAAGTACCTGAAAGCCATACTTAAGTAAAAGTACAGATATCTTACCGGAAAATGACTTTGGTAGAAGTTGAAGTCACCTTTTAGAATATTACTTGAGTAAAAGTCTTAAAGTATGTGATATTTATTGTACTTAAGTACGAAATTTTTAAATCTTAAATGTATTTAAGTATTGAAAGTACAAGTAAATGCAAAATAGAAAAGAAGCAAATAAATATATATATAAAAAAACGTTCATACACAGCTTGAGTAGCAAGATTGTGTTCAGTTTTAACTCTTCCATTTTGTATTTTGGGTAAGAATAAGAAGCACTTCATCCAGTACTTAGTATCTTTCATTCCAACATAAGAAAACATTTCTGGAATCTGCATCTGAAATAGCATTTAGATGTATTTACAGTTTAAAGGGTTACTCCACCCCAAAATGAAAGTTTTGTCGTTAATCACTTACCCCCATGTCGTTCCAAACCCGTAAAAGCTTCGTTCGTCTTCGGAACACAATTTAAGATATTTTGAATGAAAACCGGGAGGCTTCTGACTGTCCCATTGACTGCCAAACAATTAACGCTGTCAAGGCCCAGAAAAGTATGAAAGACATCGCCAAAATAGTCCATCTGCCATCAGTGGTTCAACCGTAATGTTATGAAGCTACAAGAATACTTTTTGTATGGAAAGAAAAAAATAATGACTTTATTCAACAATTCGTCTCCTCTGCGTCAGCGTAGAGCCATTTTGGAGAGTATCTGCTGGACACAAACTGCGTGCACTGTTCTGTGTCAGCCGCACCACACGGATACGCTGTTTTCATTCAAATCAAAGCGTAAACAAACGTAGAAAGCAAATCTGTGTGGTGCGGCTGACACAGAACAGCGTATGCAGTTTGCGTCCAGCGGATACTCTCCAAAATGGGTCTATGCTGACGCAGAGGAGACGAATTGTTAAATAAAGTCGTTATTTTTGTTCTCTTTGCGTACAAAAAATATTCTCGTAGCTTCATAACGTTACAGTTGAACCACTGATGGCAGATGGACTATTCTGATGTTGTCTTTCATACTTTTCTGGGCCTTGACAGTGTTAATTGTTTGGCAGTCAACAGTTCTCACCCAAAATATCTTAAATTGTGTTCTGAAGACGAACAAAGCTTTTACGGGTTTGGAACGACTTGGGGGTAAGTGATTAATGACAAAACTTTCATTTTGGGGTGGAGTAACCCTTTAATGCATCTCAGAGGGGACATGGATGCATTTAAACTGCAGTTACAGATGCATAAATAAGCCTAACATGAAAAAAATAGTCGAAATGCGAAATTAAACCCGCCAATAGGTGACAGCAAGTGAGTGAGTCATTGAGATTCAACCGATTCATTCAAACGGCTGATTCATTCAGAAACAAGCATTTGACTGTGTTAATGAGTGAGTCACTGAATCATTTTATTCAAACGATTCATTCAAACGGCTGATTCATTCGGAAACAACGCATTTGACTGTGTTAATGAGTGAGTCACTGAATCATTTATTCAACCAATTCATTCAAAAAGCTGATTCATTCAATAAGTAAACACCGTCCATTGCTCAGAGACGCAAAACAGTGCTTTGATCTTTGTTTGGAACTATTTTTGTTGGCAAAATTGAGCAAAAACAAGCAATATTGCACTTATTGCTTTACTGAACTTGTATAAAATGATTATTAAATGAGTAATGCTGATATCTGCAGAAAAAGGTACTATTTGTGTGTGCCAGGATTCTCTGGGATGAAGGACTCAAATGCAGAAATGCAACTCAAACTGATTTATTAAGAAATATCAGAAGATCAGAGTCCCAGGGATCAAAGCCCAGACAAGTGACCACACCACGCATAAGCAGCTTGCACAGACAGGAACAGACAGATGTCAAAATCCAGGTCAGTAGTCTATTCACACTTAGGACAGTTCTCCTGAACAGGCAAAGGTAAGATTCCAAGCAAACAGTCTCTCCACACAGGTTATATAGCTCTCACGCACAGAATCGGGATGAGCTCACATACATCCCTACAGCTCCCTACATCCAACAAGAGCTGCAGGAGTCAGATTTGACTGATCACAGGTCGAGAATAAGGAGAGATGACTGACAAGACCATGCTGGAGTATTTGCTGCTCAACAGATCCTGAGCTCACTGACAAATATCTGATCTTGTAAGATGTGCTCCCTTTACACAGTGCCTGTTATCGCGAAATCAAAAGGGAAAGTAAAGAGCGCAAACACTCATTCAAAAATATTTAAATACACTGCATACAGATAGCGGCTCCCTGATGCACCAAAATTATATACAATATTAGAATGTTTAAAGGAGTGGACATGAAAATCGCGGGAGCGAAACATGTTGCGGAAGCAGAAGCAATGGTCAGAAATTCAGCGGGAGCGGGATTAAGAAAACAACCGAATCCCGGACATTTTGGGTGATTAAGAAATCCCGGTGTCCGGCCGGTGTCATGAGAAATCGAGTCCGCTTAGGACCCCGAGTGATCCCATTGCCTAAATAAATGCATAAAGATATTAATGTAAAAACGTATGGCTTACTATTGTGCATAATAGAACAAAATAGTGCATAATGAAACGAATTAAACATAATTTCTTACACTTGATTAACGTCTAATTAATAAATAAAAGTAATATCCTATTAAGTGAAAAAAAAAGAAAATTATTCATTAGTTTTATTTATAAAATAAAACATTTGACATTTAACCCTTATAACATAGTTTAAAAAATAATTGTGAACAAGTAGGATAAGTGCAAATTCCTGTATAAAATAAGCTATGCAGCTAATCGGGTATCTGTATGCTATGCTAGTACATAAGCTAACAAATACAGACATTAATTACAATTATAACGTAGTTTAAACAGCATTTATCATTACATGATTTTGTAGGAATTGTATTCAGGCACTAAAGAGAGTACCTATTAAAAGTAATTTGAGCCAATGGGATCGCTTGGCTACTATCTTAACTTTCATGCATCCTCTGTACTTGCATTCTTGAGAATTGGAACTGAACTTCTACGGTTGATGATGACGTAGAACGAGAACACAAGAACGCAAGATCGCTGAAGAACGCATATTGAGAAACAGCCGATGTCTCCATATGCACGGAGCGCTATTTAGAACTTCCGGATAAAGATAAGCCAGCTCGTAATCTTCCGGTGAAGCTCGTTTTATATGTGCTATATATAGGTGGAGACTCCCACAGAAACATCTCCTGCTTCATTCTTATCATAAACTGAGAAACAAAATAATTGCAACACCCTAAATAATGATAGCGGAATTAACATACAGTTTCATGTTATTAAAGAACATATAATTTTATATGCA
>JAFVLL020002782.1:0-38697 GCA_021397915.2 Tor tambroides | reverse complement strand
CCAATCATCCCAAAGACCAGAACAACACCGATCAGACCAAACACCAGAGTAACAGTCTGAATGGAGACAAAATCTATAACACAAAAGGACAATTATAAAGATTAAATGAAATAAATCATAAATTGGTCAATGAAATGATGACAAAATAATATGATGACAATGATCAATGAAATACTGAATAAAAAATACATCTATGGGTTATGGGTTGAAATGGGTTCAGAAATATTTTGATATTTGAATAGTACCGTATTTACCCGAATATAAGACGACCCTGATTATAAGACGACCCCCCTTTTTCCAGATGTACCTTTTGGAAAAAGGTTTTTTGAAAACCAAATCTTGTTTTTTTTTCTCTCTCTCTCTCTGTAAAACACATTTTTTTCTTAAATTATTTTCATACTGCATATTTTTCCTATTTAAATTTTTGTTTTGAAAGTATGGTAAATACTGGTAAAATGTACCAACAATGACATTTAAAAATATACACTTTTTGATATAAAAATAACAGGTAGCCCATCTGAATTATATAACATTTAGTCCATCCATCTCATAGTAGCCTACCAACATTTTATTAACAATAGAAATGAAATCTTATTGTAGTCTTCAAATCTGGGTACTGTCTTATGTTTTAAAATCACTTACAGAGGAAGTTTGGTCCCATAAGGATACTGACAGTCACGACTGTTAGCTTTTCTTTTTCTTTTTCTTTTTCTTTTGTTTTCACTCGCGATCTTTACAACACACATTACATTACATTACATATTTCATGGCACACTCGTTTTATGCGTTTTTGGCACCGCACCACCTATTGTTGTGGATGTGGATGTGGATGTATTGTTTATTGACACCTATTGTTTATTGACATGTCAAAGACCCCGAATATAAGACGACCGCGTTTTTTCAGATGTATTTTCAAGAAAAAAACCGTATTCGGGTCAATACGGTAATTAAAAAACGACAGTATTTTTTTCATCAAAACTAGGCAGCTGACAGAGATCAGCTCAGTGTATAATGCTAATATCATCTCTGATGTACCTGCACATGGCTGACAGAGTTGACTGATGTCCAGATGTTTGGTCTGGTTGCTGATGTTGTTGTTTAACAGACAGCTGAAGGTGTTTTTATCCTGATGATCCACCTCCAGAGGTAAAGAGAGACTGATACTGAGATTAAACACACTGATACTGGAGATTAAACTGTTTCCTTTGAACCAGGAGAGAGTCACATGACTCACATTCAGCACTGAACACAGCACTGAACATTTAGACACTGATGAACTTCCAGATGACGAAGAACATTGTGAAGAGTTTCTGATGATGACAGGAACGGGGAGAAGAGCTGGAAAATATCAGAGGATGAAGAGAAATCAGTCAAAACTTTGTTGAGATCTCAGCACACACAGGGGACAGTAGTCTACTGATCATGTTTTTCTTATATTTCATTAACTTCAATACAGCAATTTGTCATTCTGTGAATGATCATTTGTGACAAACATTTAAAGTCAAAACAGATCTGGAGAGAAAAGACCAAATCCTGCTGCTGTACTCACCGTAGACAGTTACATTGAATGTTTTCTCTGCTTCTGGATTTGTGGTGATCTCTACTTTATAAAGTCCAGAGTCTGTGGTTCTGATGTTTGTGATGGTGATAGATCCAGTCTGACTGTCCATCTTCACTCTGTCTCTGAATCTCTCATCAGTAACATCACTGATATTTGCCGCTCTATTGAATTCAGCAATGACAATATCTGGGTTTTCAGCTCCAAACATCCACTCTATCACTGCATCATTTCACTGTGTGTCAGTAACATCAGTGTGTAGAGTGACTGAATCCCCCTCCATCACCGACAAACTCTTCATTTCACCTTCAACACCAAACACTCCTGATAAACACTCCATAAATACATAAACATTACCCTTTTACTTTCTTTATTCCACTTTTTTACCTAACTAAATAGCAGAGTAGCATTTTAGACTGATTTGACATAGATGAGAAAAAGCTGAAACACTCTTCTATTATAAAAAAAAAACTGCTGGTTGACATGTAATTTCTGCAAATTTACATAACATTATTTTTCTCTACTACAAGAACTGAATGAATAAAAAATATTGAAATACATACCATCGAAATGCCACAAACATAAACGAAGCAAAACTAAAGCAAGAACCATATTCGTCAGCATCATGTCAATAATCGTTTGAAGCTCCTAGACAGGACTGTACATCCCATCACGTGAACGCGCACAGGCCCATAGTTGTTGTTTTTTTTGTTTTTTTTATGCACACAGCCCTGTTATTATATCATACTGTTTTTAATTCTGTATTATTTTTAAATGTGAATCACTATATCTTTTCATTTTCTGTACATTAATAGTTATTTAGCATGCATTGATTCTATCAATCTAATCTCAGGTTGTCTCTCAGTTAACAACACATAATGGCTTTTGACTTTCTCCCTGCAGGACTCAAACCAACAACCTTCCAGTTACCAGCTTTGAGCTTTAGCCAAATGGACTATAATTATTGATATTTTGACTTGAAATAGTTTATTATGAAAAGGTCACCACATGTAGCGTTGCACAAAATTTGAGCAGAATGGATGTGACATTGTGAGGTTCATACGGTTGGACAAGATATACTTTACTCACAAACTAGTCAACCACACATGCATTAATAGACACACTATTAGGAACAAGAACTATTTGTTCACCCAACAGGGAAAAAAAAACAAAAAACACACACATTCATAGTTCTGTGCTACACTGACCAAATAAGGCTCAGACCACAACAGGTTTCTGTTTGACTCATGAAAAGCTGGTCAGAGTGCATTCATGTTTATAACAAAAACAGTGCACATGGGTTTCATATGTGAATGTTTTTTTTGTTTAAGATTTTTTTTTTTTTTTTTTTTTTTAGTGTACGTGTGTGTGTGTGTGTGTGTGTGTGTGTGTGTGTGTGTGTGTGTGTGTGTGTGTGTTTTGTATTTTTAGGAGGTTAGACTGGAAATGTGACACACCAGGAAGTGGTTTCATCATCTTTTTGCTTCCACCTAGCTGGTTTGTGGCTAATTTATAAACCACCTTAATATTCATATTTTTAATATTATTATTTATTATTGTTTCCTTGTAGCAGAGTCAGAGTACTGCATACTTTTTGGCAGTACTTTAAACCTTGGTTATAAACAGTTGTGTAATAATCTAAGAGATACTCAGTATGACAAAAAAAAAAAAAAAAAAAATTACATATTTATGTTGAATGTGTCTTATAGACTCACCTCCAGGGATTACAGTCTACTGACCTCTAGTGTTGACGCAGAGGTTTTTATTTCCTCTGCTGCTTCACTGGAATTATTTGTCTGCTCGTCCTGTCTGCCCAGTAGAGGCGCTGTTGTGTCTTCTTCACTAAAGAGAAATTATGTATTGTAGGGACCACAAAAAGGTCACTAGAGACAAGTACAGCACGCCCAGGAAAATTACTAAGTGTATGTTATTTAAACCTACATATGATTTTTTTTTTTTTAAATGTTCTTTCTTTCTTTCTTTCTTTTATAAACTATGAATGAATGCCACATTATTTATTACTTAGAGCACAGAGCTGTGGAAACCAGAGCCAAAGTCCATTCAGCATGCTTTTGTTTTTCAAATAAAACTGCTCAAACACACAAGCTTTATTCATACAGTCCTTGTATTTAATGGAGAAAACATAATGGAAATTTAACAAAGTCACTGAATGAGACATTTTTAGACATTACTGGCTGATTTCTGAGACTTGTTGCTGAATTACAGCAATAGCAGCAGTTTAGTTTGAAAACTTATATTCACACTTATTTCTCTAGAGCTCTCCAGAAACTGGGTAGGCCTATGTGTTTTTGTGTATTTCAAATTGAGAAATACGGTAATAAGATGATCATACTTTGGTTGACAATAGCCTTTTAATTGTCAGAACAAATGTTTCTCTGAGGTTTTAGGATGAAAGTTTTGCTGTCTTTGTGTCTGTCTCTCTGTCTACAATCAATGGGCAGTGTGACCAAACTCTTTGGTTTATATTAACTGAGTCGACATAAAGAGAAACAAAGAAGACTTTATGCGTGTATGATAATGGCATGAGTGTGGGTTTGAAGGGTAAATTATAACTTCCCTGATAGACTGACTCAGAATTATCCTTCTCATATGTTTAAAAACATGGTTTAAAATAAGTATCTGGCACACATAAGGGTGCGGCAGACCAGCTGGACAAGCCCCACTGTGAATACACAGAAAATATCAATATAACATTAAGGATTTTTGAAGAACAGAGTTTAATGGATAAAAAGAGATCATTTCTTTTTCTCTTTCTCATCTCACAGAACTTTAAAATGGAGAAAGAACCCAATCTACCCCCATATCCTGGTCCTCCGGTGAACCAAACCAACATGCCTAACCAAGTACAACTAGTTGCATACCAACCTCAACCAGGTTCTTAAAAGAACCAGTTTTTTCGTATTGTTAAGAACATTTTAAAAATCTAAAGAACCTTTTGTGCATTGAAAAGTATCATGGATGTTTAAGGTTCTTCATGGAACCATCAATGCCAATAAAGTACCTTAATTTCTAAGTGTGTAGGAATTAAAGGTTGTTAAGCAGAATTTCTCAAAACACTCTAAAAATGTAAAGAAAATATCACTATTATTTATTTACTTTACTTACTTTACTTTACTTTTAGTCATTTAGCAGACGCTTTTATCCAAAGCGACTTACAAATAAGAAAAAGTAACAAACTAAAAGTCAAAACTCTGTAAATACTATATAAACACACACATTTAAGAAAATAAAGAAATTAAATAAAAATGAAAAAATGCATACAACATTTCAAAAACTAAACATTTAAATGAAAACAAAAAAAGTAAAGCTGAAAACAATTTAAAATATTAAAACAACAAAAGGTATGAGTATAATAATGCTTCTAACATAACACTAAGCCAAACACCAAAAAACAACGACGTGTATGTACAGCCACACACATATACATATACATACATATAAAAATAAATGCAATATATATATTATTTCATTTCCATGTAGTATGAAGTACTAAAATAACTAAAATTAAATAAAACTATAACTTAATAAACAACCAATACAGACATCAACACTGAGCCAAACATACTTGTTTTAAAAACAGCAACAACAACTTACTAACACATAGTAAGAAATGGTTATAAAAACTGAAACAGAAGTGAAACAAGTAGTAGGAAAGAGGAAAAATTAAAGTGATACTTATATCCTTTGTCGGTGTCCCTGCCCGGTGGAGTCGCACGGTAGAGTCGATGGTCTTTACACTCTTCGGTCTTCACACGACCGCTGCCGCGGTAAACTAAGCTTTTTCATACCCATCTAACAAAACACTACTCCAATTCAGCTGCACACACTTTCCTGTTAATGCAACAAATTGCTAAGCAAGCGCCCGACACTGACAAGGGACGCGATGCAGTACGAGACCAAACGCGATTTCAGCACGTCTCCACACAGTGTTATTTAAAACAATGTTGTTGTTTTTCTGCTCAGTCGCACAGGCAGTGGTGGTGTCACCGAGTCTAGCCGATGTCCCTGGACAGATGAAATGTCCTCACTGCCAGCAGCAGATTGTCACCGAGACCAGATATGTCAATGGCCTGCTTACCTGCATGGGCCATCTGTGGAGGTCTCGGCATTCTAATGTAAGAAACAAAAGGACTTATTAGTCATTTGTGTCATTGTCATTCATTAATGATCTAAGATTCATTTGCTCCAACTGGTTTTGTTTTGTTTTTTTCTATAAAGGATCTGGCCGTGTTGTTTGATTCCGTTCTTTGTGGATTCCTGCAAAGATGTAGAGCATTGCTGTCCAAGCTGCAAGAGAGTCGTCTTCCTTTACAAACGCATGTAATTCACTCTGTAGCAGTGAAAATCCAGACTAATCTTCGGCAGTAACATTAGGAGAATTTGACAGAATTGGGTTTTTGGGGTTTTTTGGACATACATACATATCTAACATGGACATATAAGAGTGCGATGCTTATCCAGATTGTTGTTGATATACATATCGTTTAATGTAAAATTTGTATTTTTTTAAACTTAAGCAAAGATTTTTTATGTATTTCCAGTGTCATTTTGCACAAAAGGTTTATTTTATTAAATAATTTTTACTCTAAAAGTCGTCCTACCGTTCTTTCTTCTTTTTTTTTTACAACAACAAAATTGATGCTATATAGATCAGTATATTTTTGTTTATTCGATAATATGGCACACGAAGGTCCTGGTCAAGTGTTAAGCAGCAAAGATCTGTGAATTATGTTTTTATTCATACTTTCCCTTGCTTAAACATTAGATGGCATACTAACTTCTAACCAGCAACATTGCCTGTCCTCACTGCCTGAAGGAACATCTCAATGGTTGCTCAACCCTTGTTATCAATGTATTTTGCTTACAAAAGAACTATTATCCTCTATTTTATTGAAGCGCCTGAAACAGACTGAAATGTTCACATCATGTCACAAGATGGTCCTGTAGAACAGCAGAATAAATCACTAAACCCACACACACAAATACATTGTTATCTCTGCATCCATTAGCGATGTATCCAGTTTCGTTCTTAAGCCTTGCTGCCCAGTTACATCGTGTTTATTTGTTACCAGGATACACACAAACGTCTAAACAAACATCATGCACATTACAGGCTGAAACTGAACCTCTTTTAATTCTTAATTCAACACAAACTACATGATCCGCTTGTGTGTTTATGTCAAGCATTTGAGAGAACAATATAAGGTCAACAGTCTGAGACTCTGTCTGACTGATATAAGAATGACTGGGATGAAGATGAGAGACTAAGTGTTATCCAGGTATTTTTGAACATGTTCCAATCTCTTTTGCATGATGAACTACTGAAAATGCATTAGGATTGGCCCTCTTACAAATAGCCTCATTTTAGCTCCACCTTTAATCTCTACCATAGCTATACTAACCAGTAAGTTATTTATAGCGAAGAGCATCAAAATTTCCACAGATTCCCATCGACTGCAGAAACACACAGGTAGGCCTATGTGTAGCTATTATTAATATAATGATTTTTTTTTTTTTTAGATTGAAAAAGATGGGGATCATATCGTTTAGCCTACTTTGGATTATGTGCTTCCACTCTCACGTTGTGATGTTTGGATACAGATAATCGTTATGTGAAAAATTTAGATATTTAGCAATATTAAATGCTCATTGGACCAACGTGCCTCTAACTACATTTTTGAAAAACTTAAAAAAACGTATAGAGCATTGACCTTTATCGTGCCTCTCATCGGGCATTTGATTTCCAAACTTCTGGGTTACGAAGGGAAGGTTTAACTTATTGACAAACAAGATGGGTGAAATCAAGTAAATGTCAATGTCAAAAGTGGTCTAATTTACCTGAATCACCGTACTTTCTATTCATTGCAGTCTGTGCATTTTATTGCAGTGCTTAAATGCATGTCAGTTAACTGCCGGCAGCGCCGTAAAACCCGTTAAACTCTCTTTTAGAATGTTCAAAATTACAAATATCTAATTCCCCCCTAATTAGATATAATAATTAGATATAATATATCTAATTATATCTATTAGATATAATATATCTAATTATATATTTTGCATTTAAATAGACTTATTCTGACTGTTGACATATAAAGAATGATAATTTCTGTAATTTTAACATAAAAATAAAACCTGGATAGCTATTCAATCAATATCAATTGCTTTCAGGTTTTATTTTTGATGTTAAAATTACAGAAATTATCATTCTTTCTGAATGTGATGTAGGCTATCTGTGACTATAAATAAACAGAAACAGACGCGACTGAATATATGTGTCCTCTTTCTTTTATGAAAAAACAGCCTACCACTTTAATTCTATGTGACTAAATTTCAAATTAATTTATTATGATCAAAGTATCAATATGTTCTACCCCTGAATGTAAAAACGGAAAATCAAGGCGAATTCTTGTTTTTTTGTTTTTTGTTTATTTTAAAACGAAAAACGAAAATGGTGCCGTTTTCTCATGTTTCTGTTTTCAATTTTAAATTAAAAAAAAAAAAAAAAAAACGAATGAACGCAACGTACACAGTCCAGGAAATGAGTGAAAAGTCTATTAATGCTTTGTCCAAATACCCACACTTGCAGTCTTTGCACTTTACGACTTGACAACTTATATGACGTATTTCTTGTATTTGGCCTAAGTGTTCAAGTGAGGATGAAGACTGCTGCCTTGTCCAAATACCCACACTTGCGGTCTTTGCACTTGACCACTTAACAACTTATATGACGTATTTCCTGTGTTTGGCCCAAGTGTTCAAGGGAGGATGAAGACCACAAGTGTGTGTCGAACTTTTCATTACCTGATGGGACACACTTATAGTGTTGTAAAAATGCAAGTATTTACATAGTTTTATTTGAATTTTAAATACTTTGCATTTTAATGCATTTTAAAATCAACTTCTAAATGTCTGTTCAGTAGTCCCTCTAACATGACATAACGTCGTGGAAATACCCAGCAAACACAGAACGTTCCCCTAATGTTAGTTTTTGCTTCCCATTTGCTTATTTTTTTGGGAACCAAATACTAACGTTAGGGAAACGTTCTTTTTAGGTTATTTTTTTGGTAACCATAAAATAATGTTCCCAGAACGTTGCATGGTGGTTATTATTAAATAACCTAAAAATAACTTACAGCGAACGTTCCCTATTGGTTAGTTTTAGTTTTTTTTTGCAACCATTCCCAGAACGTTGCAAGGTGGTTATTTTTAAAATAACCTAAAAATAACTTATAGAGAACGTTCCCTAATGGTTAGTTTTAGGTTATTTTTTTGCAACCATAAAATAACGTTCCCAGAATGTTGCAGGGTGGTTATTTTTTAAAATAACCTAAAAATAACTTCGCTGGTTTTTTGCAACCATAAAATAACGTTCCCTGAACGTTGCAGGGTGGTTATTTTTAAAATAACCTAAAAAAATAACTTACAGAGAACAATGGGTAGTTTTAGGTTATTTTTATAACCCTGTAAAATTATCTTTCCAATGAAAACGTTGCAGATGTTTTGTGCGTGTGTGTGTGTGTGTGTGTGTGTGTGTGTGTTCACTCAGCATTACTTGATCTAATTCACAAATATATCAATAACAATTTAGTAGAGATTAATTGTATTCAGTTCTGTTTTAGGCAGTAAAACAGCCCAATACTTTATAGTCAATCACATTTTTATATTGAAATAATCAACATTTCTGTGCCACCCCAGACTGGTTGCTGGCCCCTCCCTGGCCACCCCTATGAAAACATCCTGGCTCCGCCACTGTAGTTATGACAGTAAATATGATTTTGGAGGGATTTGACATGCCTAGCTGAAGAGAACATGATGTTAAGTGAGAAGATTTTGTTTACAGATCAAAAGAGGAGTGTCCCGCTGTACAAACTGTATACTTCAGTGGTAAGAAATGAATGTACTGATATCCTACTTTGTCAAGTAATTTTTTATTCTTTTTTTAATATCTGTGAATAAACGTCATATTTTATAAACCATACATTGTGTGAAGTCATTTTTATTTGGTGCTGAAGAAATAAAATCTGGGTAGCTACCCCTTAATGGACAGATTTAATCTTATTTAATCTTACATGATAGTTGATGTGCTCAGATTATTTTTTATTAATTAAACAATAGATAAAAACAAGATATGTTTTTTATAATACTGATTAGGCGTCCATACGGATCATTTCCATGCCACTTATACTATACTGGGTCGTGTGTGCTGGATGATTACTGACCTACAGTGGAGTGATCATACTGGAGTAAATAGGTTAGGGAAACGTTAGAATAACGTTCTAAAAACCAAAAACTAACTTTCTGGGAACCAAAAACTAACGTTCTGGGAGCGTTAGAATAACGTTATAATAACATTCTACAAACCAAAAACTAATGTTCTGGGAACGTTAGAATAACGTTAGAATAACATTCTACAAACAATACTAACATTCTGGGAACGTTATAATAACGTTATGGGAGCGTTCTACAAACCAAAATCTAACGTTCTATTTCCGTTAAGAAAAATTTCTTGGCTAACCAAAAACAAACCATAAAAAATAACGTTCTGGGAACCAAAAACTAATGTTCCAAGAACGTTCTGGGAACCAAGAATTGTTAGTAGGGTAGAAACCGTTTCTAAGTTAGAAATTCCATGTGTCGCTGTCAAGGCTAGTTAGGACAAAAACTCAGACTAACATGGAAAAGATACCTTTTATCGCGTGTCAAGTCGTCGCGTTGTGTGTAGTTAGGACACAGTGTTAAACAAAAATTAAATTGTAATCATTCAAAAATGTGCAAGTGTTCAATAATTCAGTGTATTAAAAATGCAGTTATTATATTTTAATATTATATTATGCATATTATTTAACAAACAGATCTAAATTAACATACAGAAAATATTTTTTTGATGAGATTTGATGTCGTGGCACAATTTTGCGTCATGTTTTCGTGCATGTAACGGGGCGAACAAGACGTGAGACATGCGGATCCATTTGCAAGGCTTTATTCGAAGGCGAGGTCACAAAACAAGCAAGGTTCATGCAATAGCAAACAGGAACATCACAGGCAAGACAAAGAGTGATCCTAGGGCAAGCGTGGGTCGACGATCAGCGAACAATATCCAACAGGGCAAGGCAGAGAGATAATCCAGGTACACGAGCAATAGTCCAAGAGAGGTGCAAACAGAGTCAGAATGGCAAGGCAAAGGGTAAATCCAGGAAACACGGGCAAGAATCAAAATACTAGAAAACACACAAGGCTAGGCAAGACTATGATAACTGAGTGGGCTCCGTAGAGTAGCTATCGCTAGGAGAGTGATATACGCTAAACAATACTCGGCAATGACAGAGAGGAAGTCCAAGGCGTGTAATCAGTGCAATCAGCTGTGTGTGTCGTCAGTGCAATGAATGATGGGAATTGTAGTTTGAGGTGACGTGCAACAGTTTGTGTAGTGCAAGAGTCAATGTGATGAGTTAACGGAAGAGCATGGACAGGATTCGTGACAGCGCAATGGTATCACAATGTTATTTAGCAACTTATAGCAACAAATCGACCTTCCTTTAGCAACTTTCTCTGAAAATTAGTTGGCAAACACTGCGTGTAAAGGGGGGATTTAGTGAAGCACTGCGGAGCTTCTGGCCCGACGGTGGAAAAGCAGCCATTGATACTCATACTAATGAACTACTCATACCCATTAAGTGTCTGCGCCTGTACGATCGCTCATGGAGAGACTTTAAAGGTTCAGAGAAAGCATTTAATTCCTAGAAAGAAAATGCAACGAAGCTTGGTGTCGATGACCCAGAGTTATGCAAAAAGCGATGTAGAGAAACATCAGATGCAAGTTTTCCAAAGCCATGAAAAGAATCAAATGAAAGAGTAAAGATAAGGTAGCAAGTACCAAATACATGTGTTTCAAATAAATGTTACACCATACTGCTGCTGCTGCTGCTGTTGTTCTTTCAATAAGCAAATTTAAAATGTATACAATGAATTAAATGCCAAAAGAACATACAATAATAAACCTTTGTTTTTATCAAATTATGACAACACATAAAATATAAAAACGTGTAATAATATATCCAGTTTAATAAAAGACCTAGATACACCATGATTGCATCGTAGTTGTGTTTAGGGCATTCACGCGAGCGTTGCGACACATGTTTACATTAATCTACACCCCGCCTCCAGCAGCACGGGGATGTTGGAATGTTCGAAAACAGTATACCGTCGCTCAGGCCTTTTCTTTTTGCCCCCAAACGAAGAACGAAAACAAACTTCGTTTGAAGTATATCGGGGCATTTAGTTCGCTTATGCCCTGGGCCGGCTCTGAGTTCACACAAAGATTGCCAAGCACTGATCATCCGCTGATTGTTCCCTGACCACAGCCCAACCTGTTGGCGAGCTCGTTAACTCGCAAATCAGGCTTAAATCAGGCTTAAAATCCTGTATTGTGTACTAGACAAAAGGCAGCTGCAGCGCCGATCAAAGTTGGACAAATTTTCTAACCAGAATGCATTGGTTTTGTCAGGCAGCAGCCAATCTTTGCAGTGCCACATGAAGTTGAACAAGACTAGTGCTTGAAGTGGGCCGGTACGCACCAGTATGCAGTACCGGCACTTCTATATTTTATTCTTTAGAGTACAATAGATGCTCTTTTTCGTGCATACCAGCACTTCTGACATGTTGCTGGTACTCTGTGTCAAAGCATCCATGTCAGTGTCTTGGTGATTAGAAATAACACTATATAAATCATACTAGGCAGGGTCACCTTTCATCTCGACAAATCATGTGAATGAATGCAAGCGGAGTCGGTCTCAGGGGTTTTCAATAGGTGTGTTCGAATAGCCCCACACAGACCGATCGGTGTATGACGTCAAAGTACACCATATGGGGCACCATACTTGGCCACATGTCACTTCACTTCGGATTATACGGTGGTCAGTGGTTTAGTGATTCTGAATGGATCCGTAGGTGGTTTAGTGGTCTTTGGCTCATTGTGGTGCCGTTTGATATCGCAGCTTGACTTATGCTTATTTGTATTGAAAATGTTTAATTATTGGTTGATTGATTGTGGCACTATACATACATTGTGAATTATGCAAATTAAAAAGTACTTATTTATTTATTTATTTATTTAATATTTAAATAAATAAATGAGGGGGGAGAGGGTACCGGCACTTCTCTTTTTCCACTTCAAGCACTGTTGATACTGTAAAGAAGTCTTACAGCATTCCAAAACACTGCCACCGTTTTCTAAACAATAGAAAAGGAAAAACGCTCTGCACAGTCATGATGCCATGACATACTTTAATCCGTCCCACTGTGATGTTTATCTTTTAAACAGTGTTGGTGTGTGGGGGGTGGGGATTTACAAAAGTTATATATTTATTTAGCAGATTCTACATCATTGGTAATTCATACTAAAGAGACAGTTTGAGAAGTGTGACTCGTGACAAAGCACAGACTTCTAAAAGGGTTTAAAGAAATTATGCCAAAAATCAAGAAAACATTATGACAAAATATGATTATGAGATAAAAAGTAGAAATTATGACAATCATATTTATGAGAGAAAATTAAAATTGATGACACAAATCATGAGATCTAAATTACAAGATGTCAAAAATATAAGATAAAAAGTTGAAACTGACATAATTATGAGATTAAAAATCAAAATTATGCCATAAATCATAATTTTGAGATAAAAGTTGAAATTGGCAGTCAAAATTATGAGATAAAAGTAAAAATTTACATATTAAGTCATGAGATAAAAAATCTAAACTTACGTACTATGTCATAATTATAAGATAAAAAGTCAACATTATTACATATTAAGTCATAATTATAACATCATAAGTCGTAATTATGACAAGTCAAAATTGTGACAAAATTTAGATTAATGTCATATTTGTTTTATAATTATGCAGTTTATATCCATTTCTAATTCTAAATAGACTTTTTAATTCATAATTGTGACTTTTTAATTTCATACTTACGAGTTACCAATGTATGATTTTTTTCTTATGAGGCAGAAATTGGCTTCAATTCCATGTGCAATTTGATAGTGAGCTTGGAGAAAAGGTCTTTTCAGTTCTGACTTATAAATCTCATGTTGTGTCACCATTTGGAGATCATGATTTCCTGTTTTGCAGCTCCAATGGCTACAGTTTACCCAGGACCAGTTGTACAAGGACCAGTCATGTCTTCATCCACCGTAACTCAGACAGTCCAGTCTTCATCTATGCCTGGTATTGGTGAGTGTTGATGTCTTGTGTTATAGGACTCTCTGTTTAAATGACAACCAGAACACTTCAGTATAACACTTACATAAAAACCAAAAGTTTACAGGCTAAGATTTCCTTCATCTCAAGTCTGAAGCATTTTTAAAGCTTGTAAAATAATCAACAACACATAAAGGGCACATAAGAAGCCAGGTTGGTTCTGTAGGTTTTCATAATGACCGTTTTTTTCTCTCTTTCAGCTCCAATGACAGTTTACAACCCACAGCCCACTGTCATATTATCCACTGTAACTCAGACGGTCCAGTCTGCTGCACCTGCTCCAGGTGAGCAGAAAAACCCTAGTTCAATGACACTCTGGTTCAGTCTAATTTTAAACAACAGAGGCCTGTTGCACAAAGCCGGTTTTGGTTTTAAGTTTGCGTTTAGTTTAAGCAAACTCTGAGTTTTCGGGCTCAAGATGGCGGGTTGGTTTTGAGTAGGTTTCGTCACCATGGTAACTTACACTACACAGCTACCCTGCTTCGGAGCTGGTTTTATTCTGGGTTAGAGATCGCAAACCCAAACTGGACCAATCAGCTGTGAGCAAACTGTGACATATATCTGATGGAATGAAAATTAAAGCAGTTTACAATCAAAGAATTTTAGAGACAAAATTGCCTGGCTTTTGCGGCTACTTATTTTTAATATTTATATTATATTAATTATAATTATTTATAATTCATATAATATATTCATAGAATTATTATATTAAGTGGCAATTCATTTTAAGCTTTTCATTTAAATTTAAGTTACTTAGGCTATATATATATATATTAGGGATGGGGCGATAATATCGCGCGATATGCATGCGCATCTCGTCAGTAAAGCCGGTTCCTTGATTAGCGCTAAATCTCCATCAGCTGTTTTCAAATGGAGCAGCAGTTAATACACAGAGCCGTAGATCACTGAGAAGCTACGCAATATCGCGTTCACTATCGCAGATGAATCGCCTTCGAAAATGAACGCGATATTGCGTAGCTTGTCAGTGATCTACGGCTCCGTGTATTAAACGCCGCTCCATTTGAAAACAGGTGATGGAGATTTAGCGCTAATCAAGGAACCGGCTTTACTGACGAGATGCGCATGCATATCGCGCGATATTATCGCCCCATCCCTAATATATATATATATATATATATATAAAGTTGCTTTAACATGTCCAACTAATGTCGGCGCCGAGAGCCTCGTGGGCAGTGTGTTGACATGTAGTGCCGTTGTGCTTCGGGTGTCCTGTGTTCGAGTCCTGGCTTGTGGACCTTTCCCGATCCTGATATATATATCCAACTAATAACTTAAATGTTTTCCTTTTGAGCTCTGTGTGAAACTATATAAATTAAGTTCAGCTTATTCCTTTGCATGCTCATATATTTTATTTCTGCTGCCTTCTCAAACTTTTACTGCAGCAGAAGTGTTTATTCCTGCCCTGTAAATGCATTTAAATTTATTACATTTTTAATAACGACATTTCTTTATCTTCAGCAGAAAAGTGAATTGCGCTGACTCTCACGAGAAGTGAATCCAACTGATGCTTTGCTGATGCTCTCCACGTTTCGTGTGATTGGCTGTTTGCTGCACAGGTCACACTTTCAGGTGCACACACTCCAGAGTTAATCACAAACTCTGGTTCAAACTCTGAGAACATTTATATCGAGCTATGTGAGCCCGCTGAACCTGGGGCCTGTACCATGATGATAGTTGAACAAATTCAGAGTTACAGGATTAGTTTAGATTTGGTTTGGTTTGACAAAACCAAACCACTCTAATCCAGCTTTATTGGTACCATGATGCTGATCATCAACTTTCTTTGTCAACTCAGGCTTTGGTCCTGAGTTTGTGGAGCATGTGCTCATCAATGTGTAACATCAGTGGAGAACAGCCAATCACATGACTTGCAACACAAAGCAAGTTTGATGTACTTCTCGTGACAGAGACGGCAAGATTCAAAACTAAAGGTTAAAGGTTTTGCTAAAAGTTAAGAGATTGAAGAATATGACAAATTTAAACGTCATATGAAACATGAAAGAGGACAAATAAAAGAAATTATCTTGCTCTATCAGTGCAGTCACAAGTGAAACTTGTTCAGTTAGTTTATATGGTTGAAAATATGTAGCGATTGAGACTCGAACATGTAAGATCACATGTAGTCATTTTTAAAATAGCATTATCTATTGATCCTGCAGCTTATTTATATTAGATATAATATGTATATAGAATATTCATTTAAAATAAATTATTAATAATAACTGTTAAACTAAAATTGCTTGTGTGTAATGGATTAATAATAATTATATAATAATTATATAAATCATATAAAATAACACTAAGTATTTATCATTAAAGCCAGACAACTTTTTTTTTAGTAGTGACCTTTAATTTGGAGCAAGAGAAATAGGGCAGTGACTTTTTGTGTCAGACTTGTGTCACTTTGCTCACATCTGATTGGTCCAATTTCAGTTTGAGATCTCTAACCCAGAACATAACCTGCCCCGGAGCAGGTTAGCTGTGGAGTGTAAGTTACTATGGCAATGAATGCCGCTAAAAGCCAAGCCACTTTCATGGTACCTAAAACCCAGGAATGGTGCAAATTAAGATGAAATTTACCTGGCTAGCCAGCTAATCCAGCTTCATGGTACAGGCCCCTGAACTAAACCAGGTTGGATTTGTTTGGTTTTGTCAACTCTAAACCTACTCTGAAACTCTGAGTTTGTTCAGTTAGCTTCATCCAACAGGCCACTGAAGGTTTCAGCATACATTTACATTTACATTTAGTCATTTGCAGACACTTTTATCCAAAGCGACTTACAAATGAGGACAACAGAAGCAATCAATTGTAGTATTAAAACAACTAAAAAACAGATCCAAAACTAAAAGCTAAAACTTTATAAATACTACATATACACATTTTAAAAAGAAAGAAATTAAATAAAAATGACAAATGCATACAACAAAATTTCAAAACTTAACATTTAAATGAAAAACAAAAAATAAAGCTAAAAACAATTCAAAATATTAAAGAACAAAAGGTATAAGAGTATAATAATGATTCTAACATAACACTAAGCCAAACACCAAAAAACAACTACATGTGTACAACCACACACACATACATATATATACATACACATTTATAAATTCAATATATATATATATATATATATATATTTAATTTCCATTTAGTTTGTTGAAGTATTAAAATAACTCAATTTAAATAAAACTAAAATAAAAAAGACCTATACTGACATAATAAATTCAGACATAATTTAACTAGTATTAAAATAAAATAACAAATACAAATCATAACCGTAGTTTATCAGTAATCCTAAGAGATAACACTGCCAAACACACATGCTAAAAAACAACAATTTGAAATGGTTATAAAAACAGAAGTGAAACAAGTAGTAGGAAAGAGGAAAAATAAAAAGCGATACTTATATCCTTTGCCGGTGTCCCTGCCCGGTGGAGTCGCACGGTAGAGTCGATGGTCTTTACACTCTTCGGTCTTCACACGAGGAGGCCTTCACGCGACGGCTACCGCGGTAAACTAAGCTTTTTTATACCCGTCTAACAAAATACTAATTGAATTCAGCTGGACACACTTTCCTTATTTTTTTCCACAACAAATGGCCAAGAAGCACAGACACTAACAAAATACGCGATACAGAACAAGACCGAACGCGATATCAGCACCTCTCCACACAGTAAACAAAACAAGCGTTTCCTAGCAACGACAACTGCGCTAAACACTAATGAGACAAATAAATACACTTACGAGCTGCTTTTAACTTCTGCTGATAAAGACTGCTTCTCTCAAAGAGTATTTCTTTACACTCTTTTCTGCTGGCGCTTGAACACACTTTCCTTATTTTTTCAACAACAAATGGCCAAGCAAGTGCAGACACTGACAAGATATGCCATACGGTATGAGACCAAACGTGATATCAGCACTTCTCCACACAGTAAACAAAACAAGCGTTTCCTACGCATGATGCATCTGTACAGAATAGTACATTAGAGGTTTATGATCGTATTATATGTGTCTCTTCATATAACTGCAGTGGTAGTTATGCCACCACGTCTGACTGATGTCCCGGGGCAGATGAAATGTCCTCACTGTCAGCTGCAGGTCGTCACAGAGATAACACATGTCAGTGGCCTGATGGTGTGGGCCATCTGTGGAGGTCTTGGCATTTTGGGGTAAGAACTGTATTCACTATATTCTCACTTCTTCTGAGTGTTTGGTCCACTTTTCAAGGACATCCCACTTAGACAGAGAAGGGTCTGTCTGACTGATATATATTGAAATTTGTATGTGATATATATAGAATTGTTTTTGTTGATATGTAGTTGCTTGCTGAATTGAATGAATGAACCACTAACCAACTATAGTATATTAAACTGAATAACACTAATTCTTCTGTTTTCTGTCCAGGATCTGGCCGTGTTGTTTGATTCCGTTCTGTGTGGATTCCTGCAAGGATGTAGAGCATCGCTGCCCAAGCTGCAAAACCCTCGTCTATGTGCACAAACGCATGTAGTTTGTTCTGAAGCAAAGAAAATCCGGAAGACCAAAAGAAACCTTTACCACCAGAATCTGGACAGTACTGGGACCTGTACCATGATGGTAGTTGAACAAATTCAGAGTTACAGGATTAGTTTCAAGTTGACAAAACCAAACCACTCTAATCCGGCTTTGTTGGTACCATGATGCTGATTATCAACTTTCTCTGTCGACTCAGGCTTTGATCCTGAGTTTGTGGAGCACATGCTCATGAATGTGTGACATCAGTGGAGAACAGCCAATCACATGCCTTGCAACACATATCAAGTTTGCTTGACTTCTCGTGAGAGAGCCAGAGAGATCCAAAACTCTTTTGCTAAAGCTTAAGAGATTGAAGAATATGAATAACTGAAAAGCATTTACACTGAAGAAAGTACTTGTCCATGAAAGAGGACAAATAAAAGATATTATCTTGCTCTATTAGTGCAGTCACAAGTGAAACTTGTGAAGTTAGTTTATATAGTTGATAATACAGTATATAGCGATAGAGATAAGGTCATGTAAGCTTTTTAAATCATTATCTATTGATTCTGACATATATTGATTCTGTATATATTAATATTCATTTAAAATAAATGCTTTATAATAATTGTTAAACTAAAATTGCTTGTGTGTAATGATATAAATCATATGATAATTATATAGACCATACATAAATAATATAAAATAACTATCATTAGTAATAATCATTAAAGCCAGACAATGTTTTTTTTTTTCTTTACTATATAGTGACTTTTAATTTGGAGAAAGAGAAACTGGGAGGGATCTCTTACCTAGTTTGAGATCTCTAACCCAGAACATAACCTGCCCATGAGCAGGTTAGCAGTGGAGTGTAAGTTACTATGGCAATGAAAGCCACTTTCATGGTACCTAAAACCCAGGATTGGTGCCAACTAGACATGTGCCGGTATTCGGTAATGCGATATATCACGATAATGAATATGCACGGCATTGTTATCGTAGGCACTTCAAAATACCGAGAATAATTATCTATTACAAATTATTCCGATTTTTGAATGCATTTTAAGAATACTTTTCTCATCAACTGGTTAAATGCACAACACCTCTGTAAGCTGCGTCAAAGACGCATGCTCACATGTGAACAAGCACAGATGAGAAGTGCATGGCAGAACACGTGAAGACGCGCTGAATGAAAGCGCACATTCACTCTCTGCCAGCAGATGGCGCTGAACAGCCTGAATGCAGCCGTTACCCTGGAAACCCCTTAAACAAAGCAGCTGCTCTACTTTCTAAAACGTATTTAAATGATTTTAATAGCCATTCAGATTTTTGTATTCGCAGTGGTGTTTATCACAGCGCCAAATACTTTAATATTTAGACTCAATAAGCTATTTATTTTAAAACTTTTTGTTACATTTTAATCTGGACTACAACATGCCCTAGATATTATATTGTTTGAAAGTGTTTTGATTCTTTATTGTTCAGTCACACTTTACATTAGGGTTTCATTAGTTAACATTACTTAATTCATTCGTTAACATAAACTCACAATGAAAAATTCTTCTAAACATTCATTAATCTTAGGTAATTCTAGTATTTAATAACACGTTAAAATCAAGTTTCAACTGTTTTTTAATGAACCCAAGCTAACATGAACTAAGAGTTGTATTTTTTTTAAACAAAGATTAATAACTTACGTAGCAAATGTAGCTTTTGCTCATAGTTAATGTTAATGCATTAACTAAGTTTAAATAATGAGATCTTATTGTAAAGTGAGACCTATTGGTCTTTTAATTATTTTGCACTTTAATCTGTGTCATTTTGAACTTTATACATTTTGTGTGTATTGCTTTATCATATTTAAATGTTCAGATATTTCTGTTATAAGAAAAAAAAAATTAAACCTGTCATGCTGTATTATGACGACACTTTTTTTGCAACAAAATTTCGATACCGTGATAATACCGCATACCGTGATAAAAGCATTAGCAATTAATCGCAACATGAAAATTTGATACCGGCATATCGTGCAAACTAAAATGAAACTGGCTAGTCAGCTAATCCAGCTTCATGGTATAGGCCCCGGACTTCATAATTAAAAAAAAATCAAAAAACACAATGACATGAAAAGACTTGTATGGGTTTCTCTTTTTCCTTACATATAGGCTATACATTGAGATATATATATTGATACTGCATACGATTTATGTCTTTTATTGTAAAATGTATAATGGGCTCTGCAGGATGTACTGATCGTGCAATGTAATGTAATTGAGCAGAATAAACAATTTACTTCTTGTTGCCGTTTTTGCACAACACATGTCTATTTCAATGTTTATTTGATTAAACTGTTCTTTATCTAAAGGTCTGCAAAGCCTCATTTTCCCCAACAATCACACAAAGATTAGTTGTATTAGATCATATTTATCTGATATATTTCAGATCTAATTTATACAACACCATAGACAACACAAAGGATTCATATTAGTTGCGTCCTTTTTCAGCTGAATGCAACCATTCTCAGTAAAGACAATTAACATTCATGCGTTCCTGTACACTGCATTCTCTTAACTAATGTGTGAAGTCAAGGAAAATGAACACAATGCTTTAATTATTTGATTGTGACAGAACTAGCTAAACTACCCTCACACAAGGAAATCACCTTCAATGACACAGCTTCAATCTCATATTTTTTATTTTTTTTGGCAGATTTTGTAGCCTTTGCATTCTTTGGCAATGAGACATAGCCTATTGATCGAGTTTACTGATTACGTAGGTTCAATTATGTAATCTATACAATCAAAGATAAATAGCCTATGTCAGGCTGTACCTTACCAAAAAGTAGTATACTTCAAGAATATTTTAAGTATACTTTATTTAGTAAGTATACAAATATCAGTGTACTAGTAGTATTCTTGTAAGTGTACTATTTCAATGCTACTTGGGACTAAATTGGCCCATTTTCTAGTATATAAAAATATACTTTTAAGTTCTGTAATTAATTCTGTAAAGAAGATGTGTACTAACGCCCCCTACAGTATAACAATGAAAACACGGATTCTAGGAGCACAGGTATAGATCAAATATATTTAGACTTTATCTAAGTATAAGTCAAGTATACTTAAATGTCATTTAAGTATATTTCTGAGAAGTATATAAAGCACATTTCTGAGAAGTACATGATACATTATTTGGAAATGAATAACTCTTAATAATCACACTTGCACATAATGTATCAGTGTTTGTGTTGAGTCTTCAGGCTGATTGAGTCTCATAAGAAGCTGCTGTAGGTCTGTATCTTCAGGGTGTTGTGGGTGTTTCTTACTTCCATCAGCAAAAACCTTTAATAGCCCTAATAATGCTAAGAAGAAAAAAATCTCAACACATTAAGAACAACTTAACCAATGTACCAGAAAATTAAATTATGTTCATATTTTACAGACGCTGCAGTGCTTCTGTACATTTAATTGTAATAAGTCAGAATCCAACTCACCAATCATCCCAAAGACCAGAACAACACCGATCAGACCAAACACCAGAGTAACAGTCTGAATGGAGACAAAATCTATAACACAAAAGGACAATTAGTAAAGATTAAATTAAATAAATCATAAATTGGTAAATAAAATGATGACAAAATAATATGATGACAATGATCAATGAAGCTAATGAAATACTGAATAAAAAATACATCTATGGGTTATGGGTTGAAATGGGTTCAGAAATATTTTGATATTTGAATAGTACTGGTAATTAAAAAAACGACAGTATTTTTTTCATCAAAAACTAGGCAGCTGACAGGTATCAGCTCAGCTTATAAACACTAATATCATCACTGATGTACCTGCACACAGACGGAGTTGAGTGATGTCCAGATGTTTGGTCTGGTTGCTGATGTTGTTGAGCACACAGCTGAAGGTGTTTTTATCCTGATGATGATCCACCTCCAGAGATAAAGAGAGACTGATGCTGAGATCAGACACACTGATGCTGGAGATTAAACTGTTTCCTTTGAACCAGGAGAGAGTCACATGACTCACATTCAGCACTGAACACAGAACTGAACATTTAGACACTGATGAACTTCCAGATGATGAAGAACATTGTGAAGTGTCTCTGATGATGACAAGAACAGGAAGAAGAGCTGGAAAATATCAGAGGATGAAGAGAAATCAGAGTCAAAGTCTTTTCAGATCTCAGAGTCAACACGTAAAAGGGACAGTACAAATAAATCCCTTTTTTCCTAGTATTTCATTCACTTCAGTATACATTAATCATTTGTGATAAAGATTCATGGCCAAAACACAGATCTTGAGAGAGAAAACCCTGCTGCTGTACTGCCGTAGACAGTAACATTAAATGTTTTCTCTGCTTCTGTATTTGTGGTGATCTCTACTTTATAAAGTCCAGAGTCTGTGGTTCTGATGTTTGTGATGGTGAGAGATCCAGTCTGACTGTCCATCTTCAATCTGTCTCTGAATCTCTCATCAGTAACATCACTGATATTTGCCTCTCTATCTATTTCAGCAATGACAATATCTGGGTTTTCATTTCCAAACATCCACTGTATCACTGCATGGTTTCCCTGTATGTCAGTATCAGTGTATAGAGTGACTGAATCCCCCTCCATCACTGACAAACTCTTCATTTCACCTTCAACACCAAACACTCCTGAAACACATAAATACATAAACATTACCATTTTTCTTTCTTTATTCCACTTTTTTAACGAACAGTGTAGCATTTTAGACTGATTTGACATACAGGTGCATCTCAATAAATTAGAATGTCATGGAAAAGTTCATTTATTTCAGTAATTCAACTCAAATTGTAAAACTCATGTATTAAATAAATTCAATGCACACAGACTGAAGTAGTTTAAGTCTTTGGTTCTTTTAATTGTGATGATTTAGGCTCACATTTAACAAAAACCCACCAATTCACTATCTCAACAAATTAGAAAACTTCATAAGACCAATAAAAAAAAAAACATTTTTAGTGAATTGTTGGCCTTCTGTATATAAATGCAGGGGCAGCTGTGGCCTAATGGTTAGAGAGTCGGACTTGTAACCCAAAGGTAGAGATTGTAGGTGGGGGGAGTGAATAACCAGCGCTCTTTCCACCCTCAATACCACGACTGAGGTGAGACCCTTGAGCAAGGCACCAAACCCCCAACTGCTCCCCGGGTGCCACAGCATGGCTGCCCACTGCTCTGAGTGTATGTCCACTACTGTGTGTACACTTGGATGGGTTAAATGCAGAGCACAAATTCCGAGTATGGGTCACCATACTTGGCCACACACCACTTCCCTATATGTACTCAGTACTTGGTAGCGCCTCCTTTTACTTTAATTACTGCCTCAATTCGGCGTGGCATGGAGGTGATCAGTTTGTGGCACTGCTGAGGTGGTATGGAAGCCCAGGTTTTTTTGACAGTGGCCTTCAACAAATTAGAATATGGTGACATGCCAATCAGCTAATCAACTCAAAACACCTGCAAAGGTTTCCTGAGCCTTCAAAATGGTCTCTCAGTTTGGTTCACTAGGCTACACAATCATGGGGAAGACTGCTGATCTGACAGTTGTCCAGAAGACAATCACTGACACCCTTCACAAGGAGGGTAAGCCACAAACAGTCATTGCCAAAGAAGCTGGCTGTTCACAGAGTGCTGTATCCAAGCATGTTAACAGAAAGTTGAGTGGAAGGAAAAAGTGTGGAAGAAAAAGATACACAACCAACCGAGAGAACTGCAGCCTTATGAGGATTGTCAAGCAAAATCGATTCAAGAATTTGGGTGAACTTCACAAGGAATGGACTGAGGCTGGGGTCAAGGCATCAAGAGCCACCACATACAGATGTGTCAAGGAATTTGGCTACAGTTGTCGTATTCCTCTTGTTAAGCCACTCCTGAACCACAGACAACATCAGAGGCATCTTACCTGTGCTAAGGAGAAGAACTGGACTGTTGGCCAGTGTTCCAAAGTCCTCTTTTCAGATGAGAGCAAGTTTTGTATTTCATTTGGAAACCAAGGTCCTAAAGGAAGGGTGGAGAAGCTCATAGCCAAAGTTGCATGAAGTCCAGTGTTAAGTTTCCACAGTCGTGATGATTTGGGGTGCAATGTCATTGTGTTGTTTGAAAACCAACATCACTGCACCCGTTTACCAAGAAATTTTGGAGCACTTCATGCTTCCTTCTGCTGACCAGCTTTTTAAAGATGCTGATCTAATTTTCCAGTAAGATTTGGCACCTCCCCACACTGCCAAAAGCACCAAAAGTTGGTTAAATGACCATGGTGTTGGTGTGCTTGACTGGCCAGCAAACTCGCCAGACCTAAACCCCATAGAGACTCTATGGGGTATTGTCAAGAGGAAAATGAGAAAGAAGAGACCAAAAAATGCAGATGAGCTAAAGGCCACTGTCAAAGAAACTTGGGCTTCCATACCACCTCAGCAGTGCCACAAACTGATCACCTCCATGCCACGCCGAATTGAGGCAGTAATTAAAGCAAAAGGAGCCCCTACCAAGTATTGAGTACATATACAGTAAATGAACATACCTTCCAGAAGGCCAACAATTCACTAAAAATGTTTTTTTTATTGGTCTTATGAAGTATTCTAATTTGTTGAGATAGTGAATTGGTGGGTTTTTGTTAAATGTGAGCCTAAATCATCACAATTAAAAGAACCAAAGACTTACAGTACTTCAGTCTGTGATAATTGAATTGAATTTATTTAATACACGAGTTTCACAATTTGAGTTTAATTACTGAAATAAATGAACATTTCCACAACATTCAAATTTATTGAGATGCACCTGTAGATGAGAAAAACTGAAACACTCTTCTATTATAAAAAACTGCTGGTTGACATGTAATTCCTGCAAATTTACATAACATTATTTTTCTTATACTACAAGAAATGAATGAATAAAGAGTATTTAAATACATACCATCGAAATGCCACAAACATAAATGAAGCAAAACTAAAGCAAGAACCATATTCGTCAGCAGTTTAACTTATGATACAATCATGTCAATAATCGTTTGAAGCTCCTAGACAGGACTGTACATCCCATCACGTGAACACGCACAGGCACAGCTGTGGTCATTTTATTTATTTATTTTATTTTTTTTTATGTACACAGCCCTGTTATTATATTATATTGTTTTTAATTCTGTATTATTTTTAAAATGTGAATCACTATATCTTTTCATTTTCTGTACATTAATAGTTATTTAGCATGCACTGATTCTATCAAATATTACACCCAGGTCAGGTGTAATCTCAGGTTGTCCCTCAGTTAACAGCTTTGAGCTTTAGCCAAATGGACTATAATTGTTATTTCGACTTGAAATACAGTTTTATTATGAAAAGGTCACAACGTAGTGTTGCACAAAATTTGAGCAGAATGGATGTGAGACTGTAAGGTTCATACGATTGGATAAGATATACTTTACTCACAAACGAATCAACCACACATGCATTAATAGACACACTATTAGGAACAATTACTATTTGTTCACCCAACAGGAAAAAAAAAACAAAACAAAAAAAAAACAATTAAAAAAACACACACATTCATAGTTCTGTGCTACACTGACCAAATAAGGCTCAGACTACAACAAGTTCCTGTTTGACTCATAAAAAGCTGGTCAGCGTGCATTCATATTTATAACAAAAAAAACAGTGCACATGGGTTTCATATGTGAATGGTGAATGTTTTTTGTTTGTTTGTTTAATCTGTGTGTGTGTGTGTGTGTGTGTGTGTGTGTGTGTGTGTGTGTGTGTGTTTTGTATTTTTAGGAGGTTACACTGGAAATGTGACACACCAGGAAGTGGTTTCAGTAGTACGATCATCTTTTTGCTTCCACCTAGCTGGTTTGTGGCTCATTTATAAACCACCTTAATACTCATATTTTTATTATTATTATTTATTATCATTTCCTTGAAGCAGAGTCAGAGTACTGCATACTTTTTGGCAGTACTTTAAACCCTGGTTATAAACAGTTATGTAATAATCTAGAGATACTCAGTATGACAAAAAATAAATATTGCATATTTATGTTGAATGTGTCTTATAGACTCACCTCCAGGGATTACAGTCTACTGACCTCTAGTGTTGACACAGAGGTTTTTATTTCCTCTGCTGCTTCACTGGAATTATTTGTCTGCTCGTCCTGTCTGCCCAGTAGAGGCGCTGTTGTGTCTTCTTCACTAAAGAGAAAGTATGTACAGGTGCATCTCAATAAATTAGAATGTCTTGAAAAAGTTCATTTTTTCTTGTAAGTTATTTCAAAAAGTGAAACTTTCATATATTTTAGATTCATTGCATGTAAAGTAAAACATTTCAAAAGTTTTTTTTTTTTTTTTTTAATTTTGATGATTAGAGCTTACAGCTCATGAAAATCAAAAATCAGTATCTCAAAATATTAGAATATTTACATTTGAGTTTCAATAAATGACCATCCATACAGTATAAATTCTGGGTACTTTGAAACCACAATAATGGAGAAGACTGCTGACTTGGCAATGATCCAGAAGATGAACATTGATACCCTCTTTGTGGAGGGCATCAATGTTCAAGTCACAGAGGGTCATTACTGAAAGGTGTGGCTGTTTACAGAGTGCTGTATCAAAGCATATTAAATGCAAAGTTGACTGGAAAAGACGAATTTGGGTAGGAAAAGGTGCACAAGCAACAGGGATGACTGCAAGCTTGAGAATACTGTCAAGCAAAGCTGATTCAAAGACTTGTGAGCTTCACAAGGAGTGGACTGAAGCTGGAGTCAGTGCATGAAGAGTCACCACGCTCGCTACCAAGCCATTTCTGAACCGGAGACAACGTCAGAAGCGTCTTACGTGGACTGTGGAGAAAAAGAACTGGACTGTTTGTCAGTGGTCTAAAGTCCTCTTTTCAGATGAAAGTAAATTTTGCATTTCATTTGGAAATCAAAGTCCCAGAGTCTGGAGGAAGAGTGGAGAGGCACAGAATCCAAGCTGCTTGAAGTCTAGTGTGAAGTTTCCACAGTCAGTGATGATTTGGGCTGCCATGTCATCTGCTGGTGTTGGCCCACTGTGTTTTCTGAAGTCCACAGTCAATGCAGCCATCTACCAGGAAATTTTAGAGCATTTCATGCTTCCTTCTGCTGACCAGCTTTATGGAGATGCTGATTTCATTTTCTAGCAGGACTTGGCACCTGCCCACACTGCCAAAGGTACCAAAAGCTGGTTCAATGACCATGGTGTTACTGTGCTTGATTGGCCAGCAAACTCACCTGACCTGAACCCCATAGAGAATCTATGGGGTATTGTCAAGAGGAGGATGAGAGACACCAGACCCAACAATGCAGATGACCTGAAGGCCGCTATTAAAGCAACCTGGGCTTCCATACCACCTCAGCAGTGCCACAAACTGATCACCTCCATGCCACGCCGAATTGAGGCAGTAATTAAAGCAAAAGGAGCCCCTATCAAGTATTGAGTACATATACAGTAAATGAACATACTTTCCAGAAGGCCAACAGTTCACTAAAAATGTTTTTATTGGTCTTATGAAGTATTCTAATTTGTTGAGATGAGTGAATTGGTGGGTTTTTATTAAATGTGAGCCTAAATCATCACAATTAAAAGAACCAAAGACTTAAACTACTTCAGTCTGTGTGCATTGAATTTATTTAATACACGAGTTTTACAATTTGAGTTGAATTATTGAGATAAATTAACTTTTCCACGACATTCTAATTTTTTGAGATGCACCTGTATTGTAGGGACCACAGAAAGGTCACTAGAGACAAGCAGAGCATGCCCAGGAAAATTACTGTGTATGTTATTTAAATTACATAATATGATCTTTTTTTCAATGTTTTTCTCTATTTCTTGTTCTTCTTCTTCTTTTTTTTTTTTTTTAAATAAAGTTAACTATGAATGAATGTCACATTATTTATTACTTAGAGCACCAGCATGCTTTTGTTTTTCAAATAAAACTGCTCAAACACACAAGCTTTATTCATACAGTCCTTAAATTTCCATTATGTTTAATGGAGAAAACATAATGGAAATTTAACATAAAGTCACTGAATGATACATTTTTAGACAATACTGGCTGATTTCTGAGACTTGTTGCTGAATTACAGCTATAGCAGCAGTGTGGTTTGAAAACTTAGCCTATACAGGATGTTCAGAACAACTAATATTCTCACTTGACAAATATTGCTAGTATCACTCTATCTTAGATCAACATTTGTGTGGCTGTCCCCACCTCCACATGTTCCTTTCTGCAAATTATCACACCTTTTTTAAGCATTCTGCAGAAGTGTGATGATATAAGGGGATTTCATGACATTTTCATTTAATAAACTTTTTAATTAGCACTTTAAGTTAACAACATTAGCAGCAGCTGAAAGGCCTTCATTCGCTATAAAAACTATAAAATGTGTACCATATCATAACATATCAAACACTTGGTGAGAAGACAGATACACAAATCTTAGCATCACAAAACATCAAACACGTCAATCATAGGAAGTCAGGTTTACTCTGACCACTTTTTTACCAATCACATGAACTTCATAAGTGACTGACTGCAGATATTACAGAATATAAATCTAAAGATTTACATTTATAGTACAACACAAATGCAAAGAGAAAAACTCTTCACTGCAGACAACCTGTCTAGACGCAACACTTTTTCTGAAGCAAACCAAACCACAGTGCACATCCATCATCCATATGTGCGCTTGGACAACCACAAGAGTTTCCGTTTGTTCTTATACGCTATGAAGTCAGTATGAGCTCGGCTGTACGCTTCTGGTTATGGTTCTGGCAGCTGTAAAGCAACATAGGTGCTGTTGACTGGACCGGGATGAATATTTGTACACAACATGGAAGAGTCCTCTTCAGCATGCTGAAAGAACAATGAGGAAATGAGTTTTAGATAGATAGATAGATAGATAGATAGATAATGTACCTGTGATTGGTTTGGATCTAGATGCTGTTGAACTTGTGTTGGCTGTAGGTCGGTATTATGAAGTTGTTGTGAGAGTTCTGCAGACCTTTTATTTCTACAAGCATAAACCTTCAATAGTCCTAAGAATTGAATAAAATAATAAATGTTTATGCAATTACAACACTTGCAGTGCAGCATTATGTTAATAATTTTTATAGATGGAGCCCCAATACTGTATTTTTTTTAATTGGGGATGCACAATATATCGGTATCGTTTCGGACCGCTGACGCCCTGGAGCTCACATCTCTGAAAAAATTGGAGCAAATTTTTAAATAGATGTTATCTTTATTAATTAACAAAAATGCATGTTTGAAGTCTAAACAAGTACATTCTCACCTAAAAACAAACAAACAAAAAAAAACTTTTAAAACTACAAGTGAAAGTGAAAAAAGTGAAAGTGAAAAAAATATAGCAGCTCAATGTTCTTTTGTTACTAGTTCTAAAGTGACGTTTTGGGATTAGTAACCAAAGCTTGGACTCAGCTGTTCAACTGTCAAACTGAGAATTGAATCTGTGGCGGAAAGAAGTAGTTCACGCAAAAGAGGCTGTTTAAAGCCACTCTGTTGTTGTTTCTTATATATTTCTTATAAAACTTTCTTATAAAACTACAATCCGTGACACAAAAACAGTATTATTTATGAAATAATAGTGTATTTGGGTGTCCGCCATGACACTCGCTGTGAGAAAAACAGCAAGCGGAGTGATACAAATGGTAAAATCACTAGAATATCACTCTCCTCTCAGCCAATCAGATTCGAGGACCAGAAAGAACTGTTGTAGAAATGAGCAATATCACACGAGTAGTAATGCGATATGGCTCTATATCAGCACGGCTGTGAGTTGGCTAAAGATAATCACAGCCATATCTTACGTCTATGAGTGTGATATTACGTTTATACTACAGTTTGATGCCTCAAGTGTGTAAATATAAAAGAAACAACAACAGAGTGGCTTTAAACAGCCTCTTTTGCGTGAACTACTTCTTTCCGCCACAGATTCAATTCTCAGTTTGACAGTTGAACAGCTGAGTCCAAGCTTTGGTTACTAATTCCAAAATGTCACTTTAGAACTAGTAACAAAAGAACATTGAGCTGCTATATTTTTTACACTAATGAAAACTCACCTGTGACAACAACAACCAAAACAGCATTTATCAGGCCAGATATGAGGGTAAGAGTCTTCCATGATGTCTGATTCACCGACGTATGATTCTGCTGAATGTACTGCACTACTGTATAATTCTGACACTGGGTTGGTGGAGTTGTTTCTGTAAGGAAGTAAAAAAAATCACAATCGGTTAATAATATCTAAATAATCGCTGTACGGAATGGCTTAATTAGCAATATTGCACTTACCAATAATGTACAGCCTGGTGGCATTGCTGAATTGTGGATCTGTATTTGTGCTCATACAGCAGTAAACTCCTAAATCGTCAATAGTGACATTATTTATGAACAGATTATGTTCAGAGTTCACTGAATATTTGTGATTAAATACTTGGCTGTAGTAATGAGGATGTTTGTTTGAGAAGGAGCGTAATAGCAGTACTGGAGAACCAAGTAGTTTCAGTAAAAACCAGTATGCCTCAGTTTGATTAAGATCACAGGTTACAGTCACATTTTGCCCCAAATCTGTTAGATGATCTGTTAATGTATCTGCTGCCTGACACCATATGAGTAGATCTACAAGACGGGAAAAAAAGAAAAAAGAAACACATTCATTTAAAAGTACCCCCTTAACACTACCAGTAAAAATGTTGTACACACATTCATATAATGCAGTTTATTTGCTGGCCACTTGTTGGCTGCATTTCCTTCCTTATCCATTTTTAACAACCATTTTCAAGTTTTTATGAATCAGAAGAAGCTAATCAAGTCTAGTGTATCCAAACGTCTGACTGGATGTGTACATGAAATAAAGTTCAGAAAGCACATAAAAAGCTATACTCACAGAGATGAAGCTGCAAAATCCTCATGTTGTAGCTGCAAATAAAACACTTGATATGAAACCTGGGTTCCTCCCAGACAACACTGAGCGCTAGGACACAGCAAAGAGAGATAAAGTTCAACCACATCAAGCACAGGAAGTCTGGTGTGCTCTGATCAGTTTTTTCACCTGTCATCTAAATTTCATGAGTAACTGAGTGAAGATATTGCATAATATAAATCCAAAGGGTTACATTTGAAATAAAACATTTAATAAGACTTAATTAAATGTTGCAATTAATTTCTAAGCATCTAATCTAACCCCTGATAGCACATGCTTACATCGCAGAGACATCTGTTTAATGTGCGTGTTTTCATCTGATGTGCAAAATGATAAAAGAACACATACAGACACTTCATATTTAAATGTATTAGTTAATTGCATTTGGTAGATTATACTTCCATTAAAACATTTGCAATGATTTTGTAAAAGGTGTTTTTATGCATGTTTGGACTGTTGTGTTTTTTTTTTGTTTGTTTGTTTTTTGTTTTTTAGCAGACGTTAAACCTCATTAGGCTTATATAAAAATGTATTCAAGAGTACCTGTCATTCCAGTAGGCTACAGTAAAAACAAATTAAAAGGTAGGCTATTCAGAAAGAATACTTTCTTTTATCGTTCTTTTATCATTTTTAACGAATCATGCTGTAAACTCATCTACATGAAACAGTGATTTGAAACATGATCCTTATACAGAAAACCATTATACAAAGAAACATACAACTGTCAAAGACACCTTGATAATATGGATAATAAAGCAGAAAAAATCTGCTTCTGAAACATGCATGATATCTTGTTTTACTATCTCTCAGTTCTGAAATAAATGAGAGGCTCTCTGAAAGCGCGTTCTGACCGTAGGCTAATAGCAGTGCCGTGCAGAGACCTTTGGAGGGGCAGCTGCTCAAAGTATAAAAGGGGCACATGAAACATGGCTTTTAATAGGACTGTGCTCCTTGCTGATATGTGTATGGAAATGGATGCTTCTGTATTGATACAGCAGCAAATGCCATGACGCAGGTTTGAAAAAGAAACACAGAACGGAAAAGACCATTTTAAGTTTAAATGTTAAAGAAATTTTTTGCACCTCTTAATTACTCTGGAATGATATTATTGTTATTATTATTATTATTATTATTATTATTCTTGTTGCTGTTATTATTGAGTTTACACTACTGTTGTTGTTGTAGAAAAAAATATTCCTGTCTTATTTAAAATAGAATTCTATTCTAATCCTGTTCTGAATTTATTCATTTTTTGAATGATAATGATTATAAAAACAGGATTGATAAGTATAATTTGGAGGACGAGAAAATCAGTATAAGCCTGTTTTACCAGTGTTGTGATTGTTTTTAAGGCACTCCACGTTTTTTAAATAAATACTGTAATAATAGTTCAAAGTATGAATATTTTTTTAGTCAGATAACATAAAAAAGACAAGACACCATGACACGCTTTAAACTTTTCCCAATTAAGTAAATTGTCAATTAATAATACAGTTATAGAGGATGAAAAAAAGATTTCACAGTTTGTTGCTCAGTTTTATAAAGATTTATATACTTCTAAATTAGTGTCTTCTGATTTGAATAACCTTCTAAATAGTGTTAAGGATAAAGCCAAAGTTATTGATGATGATTTCAAGATGTTTTGTGATGATGATTTAAAATTGGAGGAAGTTATAGAATGTATTGGTAACCTTAAAGATAATCGTTCTCCAGGTAATGATGGGCTTATTAGTGAGTTTTATAAAATCTTTCGAGACAAGTTAGCTCCTTTTTTGCTAGCAGTGTTCATAGAATCCATTGAAAGAGGGGAATTACCCGCCTCTTTAAGACAAGGTGTTATTACATTAATCCCAAAGCCAAACAAAAATATTCTTTATTTAGAGAATTGGAGACCCATTAGTCTATTAAATTATGATGCCAAATTTTTTTGCCCTAATTTTTGCCAAAAGACTGAAACAAGGATTAAAAAGTATCATAGATGAGGAACAGCCCGGATTTATTCAAGGAAGACACATTAGTAATAATATTAGATTGATACTAAATATGGTAGACTACAACGAATATATTTTAGAGGATAGTTTTATTTTGTTTATTGATTTTCACAAGGCATTTGATACCATAGAACACCTTTTTTTATTCAGAGCTATTGAATTGTTTGGCTTTGGCAGCTATTTTCAGAATGCTATCAAAACCTTATACAAAGGGTGTACCAGTTCTGTAAAATTAGCAAGGGGGACTTCTGGCGGATTTCATATAGACAGGGGAATAAGGCAAGGGTGTCCGATCTCCCCTTTTTTGTTTTTGTTAGCAACGCAAATAATGGCCCTTCACATTAAAAAAAGATTTTTTTTTTTTTTTTTTGTTAGTAAGAGTGCAAAACATACAACATACGGTGAACACAAAACACAAAAACAGCAATGATAATACTAAAGATGGTGATGATAACAATATTCTGTGATGACGGCAACAGTAATATCAATAACAATAAAAGTAATAACAATAGTAACAATAGTAATAATAATAATAATGTAATAATGGCATATACCCAACGCATACCACACCTATCCTAGCTTCTGTGTCAGTGTTTTTTGTTTTTTTTTCCCTTCTCTCCTCCCATTCACGATAAGATAACTATATGTATGTATGTCTAAGCTGAGGTGGTGCATTAAAAGAAGGGTGTGGTGCATTAAAATCAGCATGCGGTGCATTAAAAACGTGTGGTATATGTTGGGGGCAGATCTGATTTAGTTATATTTATATATTTTAAGTATATTTAGTGTTATGATCTTCATTAAACCGTTACCATCCTTATACATTACATCATTCCATCAACATCATCTTATTACTGCTCAATGTTTCTAAGATATTAATAATAATAATAATAATAGTAGTAATGAAAACACTCATAGTATTACTAAAACCTTGTATAAATATGTATAATAATATGCGGATAAATAAATAATTAGAATCAGTGTGTCACATTTGTAAGAGTTGAATGAGGTCTGATCTGGAGTGTTGTGGTTCCGAAGTGTTGTAAGGAGGTGAAAAATATTCTAGCGAGATGTAGTCTGTGAGCAAATTTTTCCAATGCGCTATGTGAATAGTGTTTCGGGATTTCCAGTTCAAGAAGATAGTTTTCTTGATGGCCAAAGCTACGAGGAGTATCCTTTTGTTTGTTATTTCCTGATTGAGAGTTGATAGATCACCCAGTAGACAGAGTAAGGGGGATAATGGGATGCGGCAGCCCAGGAGGCAGGATAGGGATTCAGTGACATCTTTCCAAAAGTGTTTGATGATTGGGCAGTGCCATGTGGCATGGATATTAGTGTTGCTTTCGTCAACAAAAATTATGACTAAATCGTCGTCAACGAACCTTTATCACGTGACGAAAACGAGACGAGACGAAACGTAAATGCTGGTCATGTGACCATGACTATAACTAAATGTATAATGCAATATTGTTGACGAATAAAAACGAGACTAAATGTGCTTTACAAAATAAAAACTATGCTAAAATGTCTCTTCATTTTCGTTGACCAAAACGAGACGAAACGAAATGTTATAACGTTATTTCCTCTCGTTTAGTTGCGTTATTATTATTATTATTATTTTGCAGTATTTCTGTTTCCTGTGTCTCAGACGCAGGCGACTTCACTTCCTCAAGCCCCACTCGCGGCATTATTTAGAAGACAACAACAAACAACGTTAAGGGCCCGATGGCCGGCCAGCCGGGGTTCGTCTTTGGGAGAAAATTTATGTGTGTGTACTTCTAACATGTTTGGGTGGTAATATAAATGTTGTAAATTCAAATCAGAGCATCTTGCGTGTCTGGAATGGATGTATTCTTGAGTCTATAAGGTAACAATATTATAATTCGATAACCTTGTTTGAAATGGGTTTGGCTAAAAGAAAATTTTGGTTTCGTTTATACTACTAGTACTTATACTATATTGACTGGGTTAAATAGAATTGCATTACTAAAAAGACACTAAAATACAATTCTCATTGACTAAAACTAGACTAAATGTCATCAGTTTTCGTCGACTAAAACTAGACGAAAATAGTCATGGATAATTCTGACTAAAATAAGACTAAAATGCTCGGACTTTTAGTTGACTAAAACTTGACTAGACTAAAAAGAGTATGAATGTGACTAAAACTAATAAAAACTAAAATGACAGCTTCACACAAAGACTAGATTAAAACTAAAATTAAAACAGGCCGCCAAAAACAACACTAATGGATATATGTGTCCGGACAATTTTGTAAGCAGTGCGAGCAAATTTCTGATGTGAATCCCATTTTAGACAGCCTTTCCCCAGTATAGTGTGTTCTATGAAGAGTTTTATACTGTATGAGCTGAAGGTTGGCATTTTTAGTCATGGAATAAATATTTTTACAGATTTGAGTCCAGAAATCGGCATCAGTATGCTTAGAAAGGTTTTCTTCCATTTTATTGTTATGTTATGGTTTTATTTAAATTTAGATATACCTTGTATATTTTGGAAAGTAATTTTTTCGGGGAGGATATATTAACTAAATCTGCTACTGCGGAAGGAAGGTGAGGATTGAATGTTCTGGTGTTGATTTTAGATGAAACGGCTGATTTGAGTTGTAAATAATTCAAGAATTGATTGCTCTCGATACCGTACTCCTGGACTAAGTAGGAAAATGAAACCAGGTTGTTAGACTGAAAAATGTGATTAATATGTGTGATACCCTTTTCTGCCCATTTATGGAAATTAAGTGATTTTTTGTTGCTTGTGAAGTCAGGGTTGTTCCAGAGCGGGGTGAGATGATTTTCAAGGAATTGCTGCATTAGGGAGAACATATAAGTTGTGTCAGTTTGCCGATGACACTACTTTATTTTTTAAAGATTTGCATGAAATCATTAAAGCAGTGAACTGTATAAAAGAATTTTCAGAAGTATCAGGTCTAAGAAGGAATATGAATAAATCAGTTCTGTTTCATCTTAAAAAATGTTCGACTCATTTCCATAATATTCCAATTAAAAACCAAGTAACATATCTGGGAGTTGTTATATGTAAAGATGAATATTTGTGTAATGATTTAAATTTCAGTCCAATTATTACTAAAACTAGTAAGAGATTTAATATGTGGTTGCAAAGGGATTTGTCAATTCAGGGGCGGGTACTTCTGTCAAAAGCTGAGGGTATTTCCAGATCAGACTATATGTCCTTATCATTGGATATTCCTCCTAAAGTTATGAAACAAATGAATAAAATGCTTATTGATTTTATCTGGAAAAATAAGCCTCATTACCTGAGAAAAGAAATTTTATGCAACTCCAAAGATCATGGTGGTTTAGAGGTGTTGAGTTATGATACTTTAAACAATGTATTTAAAATAAATTGGCTTATTCAGTACTTAAAAAATAAAGACAGTATTTGGAACTCCTTTCCCAAATATTTATTTAAGCAATTGGGTGACCTCGATTTTTTTGTTGAAGTGCAATTATTCAATTGAAAAAATACCGGTTAAGCTTGCAAAATTTCATAAACAAGCTCTTATGGCATGGACGCTGGCCTACAAACATAATTTCTCACCAAGGAGGTATTATATTTGGAACAACAAAGACATCTTATACAAAAATAAATCTTTATATTTTGATTACTGGTTTGAAAACAATATTATAGTAGTTAGCCAGCTCTTAAACAATGATGGAGTTTTATTAACGTATAAGGAATTTTTGAATAAATTTAAAATACTAGTTAGACCTAAGGAATTTGCAGTTGTAATGGATGCAATCCCTCAAAAAGTTTTGACCCTTCTCAGAAGTGCATCACAGGAGAAAGATTTGAATTTTGAAGAGATCAAGAGTAAAATATTTATTGGTAATACAAATATTATACAAAACAGACTCTCAAATAGCTATATTAGGAATATAGTTAATAACAGTGTTTATCCTCCAGCTCTCTTCTTCTGCTCTTCTGTATTTGGAGAAGTGAATTGCCGTAAAGCTTGGCGAACAGTAAACAAATTCTATATCAACAACAAAGTAAAAGAGGTTTCTTTTAAAATAATGCATAGAATATATCCAGTTAAACATGTGCTGGAACGCTTTAAATTAGAAATTGATTACTCTTGTGATTTCTGTAAAGGTGAAAAGGAAACTATTTTTCATTTATTTTTTCACTGTATACATACAAAAATATTTTGGATTGATGTGGAGTTATTAAGAAAATGTTGGACATTTCTTTGCAGCTGAGTGGATTTGATGTAATAATATACTTCGGTTATCATGGATTTGATAAAGATAAAGCATACTTCATACAATTGTTAAGTATAATGGGGAAGTTTCATATTCATAAAATGAAGTGGTCAGGCTCCGAACCAAACTTTCTCATTTTATAAACAATTTCAAGCTGTATTGTAAAGTCCTGTGTAATTGCAGAAGTAAAAAGGCTATTAGAACTCATAATATTGTAAGCAGTATGCTATTGTATAAAGTGACACCCCAAAAAAGGTGTTTTTTTTTTGTTTTTGTTTTTTTTTGTCTATTATATTTTGTTACTGTCCTCTGGCACTGTTTCATTATATTAATGGTTCATCTTTTTCTATGTTTTATTTTACATTTGAATGTTTCTCGTTGTATTGATCTGATGTAAGGCATAATAAAAATTTTAAAAAATTTAAAAAAAATAATGAACGTGAGAGATCGTCCCGGATGAGATCGTCAGGTGAAAGGTCATTATGTGGATAATTTAATTTACGGCTAAACTATTATTAATTAATTTTACTAATACTTAGATTGGGCAGGCCTTCACAAAAGAGCGTTTAATTACAAAAAAAAAAAAAAAAAAAAAACCTTTTAAAAAGCACACACTTTCAAAAAAAAATCTAGGCCAGCTTAACGGAGTTCGGAGCCAGCTCCAAATGGGTGGGACTTGTTAATATTGCCTACACCAAACCCAACCCTAAACCTACCCTCCCTCTTGGAGGTCTCCCAACCTACTTGCGGCGTAAGTCCCTCCCACTCGGAGGTCTCCGGGCGAGTAGCATCTGCCTGCAAAACCGGAGGCTGCATTTTCAAGAACGCAGTCCTAGGACCGCATTTCTAGGACCCTAGGTTTTTAGTGACAACGCCACCTACCGAATTAGAGGACCAGCGAAGATGGATGACAATCAGAGTGTGAGTATCAAATGTGAATCCATTTTTATTTGTTTAATATTAAAAACAATTGTGATGCATTTCATTGGAAAGTTAACGTAGCCAAAGTGATCGTGATTTGCTAAATGTGACCCTGGACCACAAAACCAGTCTTAAGTCGCTGGGGTATATTTGTAGCAATAGCCAAAAATACATTGTATGGGTCAGAATTATCGATTTT